>SJYT01024823.1:592329-674532 GCA_006410635.1 Cephalophus harveyi
GAGAGTTGGACTGTGAAGAAAGCTGAGCGTCGAAGAATTGATGCTTCTGAACTGTGGTGTTGGAGAAGACTCCTGAGAGTCCCTTGGACTGCAAGGAGATCCAACCAGTCCATTGTAAAGGAGATCAGCCCGGGGATTTCTTTGCAAGGAATGATGCTAAAGCTGAAACTCCAGTACTTTGGCCACCTCATGAGAAGAGTTGACTCACTGGAAGAGACACTCATGCTGGGAGGGATTGGGGGCAGGAGGAGAAGGGGACAACAGAGGATGAGATGGCTGGATGGCATCACCGACTCTATGGACGTGAGTCTGAGTGAACTCCGGGAGTTGGTGATGGACAGGGAGGCCTGGCGTGCTGCGATTCATGGGGTCGCAAAGAGTCGGACACGACTGAGCGACTGAACTGAACTGAATCTTAGCTCCCCCTGCTCTTCCAAATGGTCTTCCCAAGAGGTGGTGAGGACGGAGATAAGACCAGGGCATTCGGAGAACAGGGACTGAAAAACAGTACCACTAGGAATGCACTCTCCCCTCAAGAGACCCTCCATCCTCCTCTAAGCCAGTATTTCCCTGCCTGGTACACGACCCTCATCCTCCGTGTGTGTGCTGGATACTCTAGATTGAAAGGACTCTTCTGACTCTGACCTATTTACGATTTTTCTGTGGCACCAACTGTGGCATAAGCACTAATCTCGCATTCAGAGTGGTGGCGTCATGTATCACTCCTTCTATGTACCTGCCCCCCTCATTAGCAACTCAGAGGAACCCTCCATAAACCTAAAGTTCCTCTTCTATTGAGGAACTAGACTGGCTTAGGCTACAGGGAAATTTTGCTTGGTAAGAATGAAGTACTCAAAGAAAGCCTCTGTATTTTCTTTATGGTGTTTCCACATTTTCTTCCCTTTTATTTTTCAATCTTTGCTTTGTATTGCTGCAAACTTAAACACACACACACATACAACAAAAACAATCTTTTTTGTGTGATGGAAAAGTCTGCTTACAATAACTAGGTCAGCAGCTTATCACAAGTTTCTGTTATCTCACCATTTTAAAAATGCAATTGCCTGTTAAAAAAGCACTGACCTCTGGCAAAGACCTCTTTATTGACTTAAAAAAGAGAAGGTGTCTTTGACATGTGGTCTCAGGATGATAAGAGTATTATTAAGAAAGAGTTTTTGCTGGGTCGGTCTGTACCCATAAAGCAGAATTCGATCAACTCTTAGGTAGGCAACTGTTCTGTGAACAAAACAAAACAAAAATCTACAGTGGCTGTCATGCTGACCTTCAATAGACAAAGCCTTAAAAAAGGATGTAGACATTATGTATGTGAAGGAGGCAAGCAATATAGAGCAGTTATCTGAAACCAACAATAAACCAACAACAACAATCCAATTAAGGATGGGTTGTACAATGCGAAAATAATCTTCCTATTTTAATCTCCACCAATCAGGTTCTTACTAGATTATAGTGTTTCACTGGAGGATTTATAACACAAAAGAGATGAAAGGCTGAACTTAAATAACCTTTCCTAGCTCTTCCCCTGAAATACTACACTCTATATGAAGGAAAGAGAGAAGGAGGAAAAAGCATGTATGAAAAAGACTGGAAAACATGAAAGAATTAAAGAAATAGTAGGTATTTAAAGAGAATGAGAGGTGAACAAAGCCTTATTTAGTGGATAAACTCTACTGAAAATAGGAGAAAACAGACTTCTGTTGTAGCAGAAGTGATTAAAGCGAGGGAAGAATTTTCCAACTTGAAAACTGAATATAAGAAAAAGTTATAGCCTCTTCTTCCCAAAGGTACAGAAAAGGCATTAGAAGAAAAGAAGTGATAACTTATCAAGAGTCCTCCCAACAATACAAACGTAGTTCATCAACTCTGAAAGATAAGGGACCAAGAGGAAAAAAGGCTGATGCAAGTGTGTAGTGACAAGAGTTTCTCTTTAAGGAAAATCTTAAGGAGAGACTCTCAAATTTTGTTACAAGCTTCCTGGGTCATAACAACAATAACTATACATGGAGATGAGAACAACAGTATATAAATATTAAAATATGTGAATATTTGCCTGGATAGAGTTAGTTTCATCTATGAATATTTCAACAACTTTAGGATAACAATAACCAACAATCACCCCAAACCTAAAATAGCTTTGTTAGTCCATGGGTGGAGAAGAAAGATGTGCTTGCCTAAGAAAGAGGTCTGTAATTTTATTAGAAAGAAAGAGGTCTGTAATTTTATTAGAGACTTTCCCATATCTTGCCAGACCCTGTGCCAAGTACTTTATATGAATTTTCTCATCTCTTTTCATAATAATTAGCTCCGTTTTATGGAAATTAAGTAACTTGACTAAGGTTACATTACTAATAACTAGCCCACTGAGCCAGGATTTGAACTTAAGCTGGCTGATAGTACAACTTGAGTCCTTAACCTACAAACAGCATTGCGTTTAATATTCCCCAGCAATCCCAGGAGATCAGGTATTATTTTCATGCTTGTGTTACAGAGATGGAACTAAGGCTCAAAGCACAAGATCACACAAGACCTATGGATAGAGCCAGCGTTCAATACAAGTTGAAATCCAAACCATGTACTTAACAGCTCTCTCTGTCTGTCTCTGTCACTTTCATTTAACAAATGCTTTGAGATGTTTGCCCTGTACCGGGCACCATTATAGTATCATAACAAGGTATAAGAGATATAAAGACGGTTAAGATGGTTCCTCCTCTCCAGAAGATCCCATCTAGAGGAGTGTCTAGAGCTCCTTACCCAAAATGAGGTCCATGGACCAGCTGTAAAGGCATCACCTGGGAGCTTGCAGGAAGTCAGAATTTCAAGCCAAGTTCCAGAGCTACTGAGTCAGAATCTGCATGTTAACAAGTTCTCCAGGTGTTTCAAATGCACATTAAAATGTCCCCAATACTGGCCCAGTGGACATTTCAAAAGGTTCTGCTTTTCCAGGGGTAGACTTCTGTGACTGCAGGGCTTCTGCTGTCTGGCTCAGAGAACTCTCCTGTAAGGCAGAGAACCCAGGTTCCATTCCTGAGTAGGGAAGATCCCCTGGAGAAGGGAATGGCTACCCACTCCTGGACTCTTGTCTGAAGAATTCCATGGACAGTGGAGCCTGGAAGGCTACAGTCCATGGGATCACAAGAGAGTCTGGCACGATTTCTATGACTACAACTCCAAAAATTAGGGCATAAAATAAAACAACTGAACTGGAAGAAGGGCAGGAGTCCTAATACCCAAAGGGCTCTACTCTATTTTTAACTAAACTTTAAAAAATGCTTCTTAAAGTATCCTAGGGGGAGAAGTTTCCAGGCAAGGCTATCATCTGGATGCCAGGTAATCAGGGTTCAACATTTGCTTTCAACATTTTCTCTAGCTTCCTTACAAAGATGCACCATTACCTAGAAGTTCACTGTTTTGAGAGAGGATTCTCTTAGATTCTTATAATCAGGCCTACCTTCTTTCCACCAATGTGAAAAAGCTACCAGAAGAGTCAGAGATACTCAGGTGTAGCTTTGCAGAAATCATGGGGGTGAGGGATCTTTTCTGATGTTTATTTACCTTTTGGGCTTCATGCTGTTAATAGGTTATTTTTAATTTTTATTGGTCTACAGCCAGAAGTGAAGCAAGATTCATAAACCATGTCAACGAAAGAGGGGAGATAAATAAATGCATCACACTGCATCTGCAACAGTGGAATCAAATTCCAAAAAATACAAGGCTGTACAGCCCAGGCCTAGTAGGCAACTGGGCTCTCTTGGCAGGCACCCAAAGGGATGAGAAGCAGTGCCTTCTCTTATTGCAAGGGGTTATCGCCTCCAAAACAATACTTTTTCGTAGTAAAACCCTTAAAGATCAAGTTCAGAGCCTGAACTGAATATTATAAAAGACTCTCATTTTAAGGTCCTCAAGGCTTACACTGATTTGGGAATGAAGTTGTTACAAACCCCAAATTTGCTACTTGTGAAACAGCTGATGGATGTCCCATCCATTGTTCAGTGGAAATCAGTAGTGACTACAGAACACCCCAGGAACCCAGAGCAGAAAACAGCACTAGTAGAGTTTAGCCGGGTTTAAACTGAGAGGAGGAACTAACCTGTTCATTCATGCTGGAGCATTTTAATCAGAGGTAGCAGAAAAGGGTAGAAAGACAGATTTCTTACAGACCTGTATGTGCCCTTGAGCAAGTTATTTTATTTCTCTGAGCTTCCACGTTCTTATTGGTATACTGAATTTTTAAATTTCCTTATTTGCAAAAGAATACATCGCATGATACTGTAAGGGTTGTTCTAAGGATATGTGTAATATATAATGAAAACTGGCACTCGAGAAATGGCAATTAATAATTACGGAGAAAAGGTGAAAGACACAAACTTGGGTCCAACAATAAGAAATATCACCACACGGTAAATGATACTTGGATGGTAGTGAGGAAGTATTTGGGTTGGAGACTTAATCTCTGAGAACATTTAAGGAAGAGAATAAGGAGGAGAGGGGGCTGAAACTTCTGAGTGTATGTAAATGAGGGCAGATCTATCCTACTCCCGACTTTCAATTACACATCGTATCAGAATGCAGAGATTATCAGAGAGGATTGCTGCAGAGATGCCTGGTTAGCTGATAAAACGTTTTCATCCTCCTCCTTCCCAATTTCCTTTTGACCCTGCCCCTCCAAGTGTAGCATGGTCTATGTTCTAATAAGCAGTCCCCACATATTTCACTTTTCTCCCAGCCTTTTAGGAGGCCTCAACTCCAAACAAACCACACACAAACTCCCAAGCGGAAAAGCTTTCCGATAGGGATCCACATAAGCTGGCAGCAACGTGGATGAACCTAGAGATAATCATACGAAGCTAAGTGAGGCAGGCAGAGAAAGATGAATTCCATAAGCTATCACTTATGTGTGGAGTCTAAAAATACGTCACAAGTAAACTTATCTATGAGATGCAAACAGACTCACAGACACAGAGAACAGACTTGTGGCTGTCAGTGGGAAGGGGGCAGGGGAGAGAAGGACGGGGAGCTCGGGGTGAGCAAGTGCAAACTACTATATATAGAATGGATAAACAACAAGGTCCTACTGTATAGCATAGGGAATTATCAATATATTCAATTTCAATATATTCAATTTATCCTATGAGAAACCATACTAGAAGACAATATGAAAAAGAGTGTATATACATGTAAAACTGAATCACTCTGTCATACACGAGAAACTAACACAATATATAAATCAACTACACTTCAATAAATTAAAAAAAAAAAAAATCAGGTCAGATAACGCCCCAAATCATTAAAATATATATACACATATATATTTATGTTTAGTCCTACTCTTGTAACTTAAGAAACACAGGACCCAAGGGTTGGAAGGACTTGTGGTCACAGCTGAGGGTGAGAGCTGCCAGGCCAGTATTCTTCCTATCTGCCCCCTACCTCCCCTCACTCACAGTATCTCTTCATTTCTCTCTGTTTCATATACTATTTCTCTAGTTTCTCACAGAGGCATTTAGCTCTATGTTATTATTACTTAAAATCCACGTTACAAATGATGCTTGTAATGATGTATCTGTCATTTTAACATGGGAATGTTGGCAAACGAGACTTTGACCATTTCTTGATTAAAATGTGGGCGAAGCCAGATGACTGCAGTACACATTCAGATGGCATGCAGCTAAATTCCAACAGTTGGTCTAATTCATAAGCATAAAGCTTTTGAAAAGTTAGGGATGGTTGGGGTCCAATGTACTTATACATTTTTATTAGACTCAATTGAAAGATTCGAAAGGATGAATAAATTCCTTTCCTATTTGCTTCATCTGCTATTGCAGACTATGCCCAACAGATGTCACATATGAAATTCAAATTACATCTTCAAATGGAGCATAACTTTAGTAATGAATAATTCAAGAGAATAACTGAAAAACCAGAATAATATTTTAAAGACATTTCTTTCATTCGAGAGAAAGTGTTAATGGAAAAATACTCACCTATTTATCTGACCATTTTCTACTTCAGTGAAATCATTGGAATCATTGCTAATGTTATCATCTTCGGGCACTGTCATGTTTTGCAACTCAGTTAGTTCGAGTCCATTTTTGAAATGCATCATGTTTAGGAACTACCTGTCGTCAAAAAGTGGGTCCAAATTCTCTTTTTCTGAGAGTATTTACAAATGGATAGCAGCAAAAATATAAGGTTGACACCCCTAAAATACAACACAAGGAAAAATAATTAAGCATACAAAAACCACTGATTAAAAATAAACTATTACACACAATTAATTTACTGATAAAATAACTTTTACATTTTGTTATTCAATGTATTAAAGCAATCTTGGTACATCAAATTATAGAGACTGTAAATTTTATGTCTTTCATAAATCTCCCTACATTTTTAACTATAAAAGGAGTCATGTCCCATAATCTTTATGTTCACGTTTATAGAAATACTATGTCATCTTTAGGCAATAGAGATGCCCTTTTATGAAGCAGTAAGTTTAAAAGGAAAGCAATTCAGTTGTTTTAATGCATCAGACCACAGGGCACACACATACCTGGGTACAGATTGAACAGACACAAAAGCACCTTTGATTTAGCAATCCCAGTTTAATAAAAATGCAAATCCTCAATAAATGGCATCATGCAGGATCAACCACCCAAACTGGAGGTCAAGCAGCAAAGGACAAATCTGTGTTTTGAAATTTAGCAAACAGTTTATCCATCAACTGCAAGAGATTAAATCAATCTCTTCAATGAAATCACTCCATGTCAGGGAATTAGGGAATTAAAAACTCATACTCTGGGGATTTAGGTTAATCCACCTGAAACTATATTTCCTCACAGAAATGAAAGACTTCCCGAGTTCACATTTTCCCCTACATGGATGATTGTGACTTAAATTTCAAAGGGGTCACCATTAATACATAGGAGTTTCAGGCTTCCCAGGTGGCTCAGTGGTAAAGAATCCACCTGCCAATGCAGAAGACCCAGAGGATGAGAGTTCCATGCCTCAGTTGGGAAGATCCCCTGGAGGAGGAAATAGCAGCTCACTCCAGTATTCTTGCCTGGGCAATTCCATGGACAGAGGAGCCTGGCAGGCTATAGTCCATAGGGTTGCAAAGAGTCAGACACAGGTCAGGCTTAGCAACTGAGCACTATCACTACAGAGTTTCAGACACACAGCATCACAAATCAAAAAGCAGGTGGCCACAGAGGTGTGGTACTGTGATTTATCATAAAGTGAAAGTCACTCAGTCATGTCTGACTCAAGAGTCCACAGGCTCACAGTCAGACGTGACTGAGTGACTTTCACTTTCCCTTCTCCAAGGGATCTTCCCAACCCAGGGATTGAACTCAGGTCTCCCACATTGCAGGCAGATTCTTTACCAGTTGAGCCACAAGGGAAGCCCAAGAATACTGGAGTGGGTAGCCTATCCCTTCTCCAGCAGATCTTCCCAATCCAGGAATCGAACCAGGGTCTCCTGCATTGCAGATGGATCCTTTACCAACTGAGCTATCAGGGAAGCTCCGATTTGTTATAAAGAATACATATTTGGTCTTCGTTCTTACTTCTGGCTCACAACTCACCAAACCCTTAGAGCTCAGATAGTTAAAAATCTGCCTGTAATGAGGGAGACCCAGGTTCGATCCCTGGGTCGGGAAGATCTCCTGGAGAAGTGAATGGCCACCCACTCCAATATTCCTGTCTGAAGAATTCCATGGACAGAGGAGCCTGGCCGGCTACACCCCATGCGGTTGCAAAGAGTCCACCATGACTGAGCGACTTACACACACTGTAAGAGTGATAAATGTCTTTTGTTATGTTAATGAGACAACTCTGGGAAAGCACCTAAGGATGGGGGCTGGTTGCCAGTGGAGTCAAACATTTGATTAGAGGCCTGGAATTTTCAGTCCCATTCATGAATTCCGGGGAGAGGAGAGAACTTCAATCAATCACTCATGGCCAATGAATTCATCAATGATGCCTAGGTAGTGAGAGCGAAAGTGAGGTTGCTCAGTCGTGTCCGACTCTTTGCGACCCCATGGACTGTAGCCTACCAGGCTCCTCTGTCCATGGGATTTTCTAGGCAATAGTACTGGAGTGGCTTGCCATTTCCTTCTCCAGGGGATCTTCCTGACCCAGGGATCGAACCCAGGTCTCCCGCATTGTAGACAGATGCTTTATCGTCTGAGCCACCAGGGAAGTCCCTATGTAATGAAGCCGTGAAAAAAAATTAATAAAGGAGGTTCAAAGAGTATCCATACTAGGGACCCAGAACTCCCCCATACCCTGCACCCCACACTCCACAAGGACAGAAGCTCTTTTGTTGAGGACCTCGCCACTGTACCTCTACCTTTGGCTGTTGGTCTGTATCCTTTCGGGCTTCCCTGGTGGCTCACCTGGTAAAGAATCTGCCTGCAATGTGGGAGACCTGGGTTCGATCCCTGGGTTGGGAAGATCCCCTGGAGAAGGGAAAGGTAACCCAGTCCAGTATTCTGGCCTGGAGAATTCCATGGACTATATAGTCCATGGGTCCCAAAGAGTCAGACACCACTGAGTGACTTTCACTTTCACTTCACTTGTATCCTTTGATATCCTTTGTAATAAATGGGTAACGAAGTGAGTAAACAGGTTTTCCTGAGTTCTGTGAGCTGTTCTGGAAGATTAATGGAACCCAATGAGGAGGTCATGAAAACCTCTGATTTATGGCCAGTCAGCAGCATAGGTAACAACTCAGATTTGTGATGGCATCTGAAGTGGAGGGCAGTCTCATGGGATGAAGACCTTGACCTGTAGAATCTCATTCTATCTACTGGTAGATAATGTCAGAAATGGGTCAACAATTGTTGGTATGAGGAAGCCTACACACACGCGCACCCACACACATGCACATGTTGGTACTGGGTCCAGGAATCCTTTCAAGAGGGAAATGCAACTTTTAAAGTCAGGCCTGTAAAGGTATGGGAGCCTCACTTGGATAATCTCAGTGAGGTAATGGGGACCAAGGGATGAAGCAGAATGTCATGAAAAAATTTTTTTTCACCTCCAATGGTAAACCCCCTTGGATGATGTTTTGATACTTTGTCTGACCCTGAATTCTACAACTGTAACCTAGTTAAGAGTGAAAACTCCAATGTGCCCATGTAAGCATCCTACAATACCCAGGAAGTAATATTTTAAATAGTAAAAATATGGTAATATTCTCTGGACCCTCAGAAAGTACTCTGGAACGATAATTCTTCAAGAATTTCTTTCTTCTCTTCCCAACAGCTAGGCCACACATTACTCCTTTTCATTCACACATTTAGAATGAGACTTCCCTGGTTCCAGGATCCTTTAAAGCTTCCACAAGATAAATACAGTCTACTACTCAGGTTCCAGAAGGCTCACCCTTTCTGCAGAGCAGGGCCTCTTCTGGAAACCAGAAAGCAGGGACAAGAGGCCAAAGCTCCTTGAACTCCTGATCTAAAGACAGCCTGGCAGTTCCGAGCTGATTCTTCCAGCCAGGCTGGCAGTGCCGGAGCTTCGGCCATGACTAATTGCGCTTAGTGCCTTCACACAGCAGCAATGTCTACAGCCTGCGTTTTCTTTGCAAAAGTTGAAGTGCATTAAAAAGGCTAAATCTTCCGTCACCTTTTGGCCCCCTCTAAAGAAAGCCACACAAGTGGACTGGACTGGGTCACTCCTAGGAGTCTTGCCACCCTGGCTCTCACCTAAATGACTCCCTCAGAGGTTACTGAAGCGATCCTGCAGGGGTTCTAGAAAGTTCACTCAGTGGATGGCGATTCCAATCTGGGCTAAGGAGTCCTTTTCTCTGCATAAACTTGTAGGAAATAGGGTACTAGACAAAAAATTTCTAAGGAGAAGAAAAGGTGACTAACAACAGATTTGGGTCTACTGTTTGTATTCAAATTTTTATGTTAATATACATGTGTGTATACAAATATATACTATGTACACACACACACACGCGCAATGGACAAAAGAGGAAAAGAATAGAAAGAATAGATGAAGTTTTGGCTGTTAAAATTATGTCAAATATTAGGCAAATGCCAGTACTAAGTTAATCACATAGGATACATTTATTTTTGCCTTTGGCTTAAAGAAAAATTCATTTTTTCACAGTTCCAGAAGTCCAAAATCAGGTGCTGGCAAGTCTTGTTTCTTCTGAGGCTTCTCTCCTTGCCTTACAGGTTGCTGTCTTCCTGCTCTGTCCTCACATGGCTTTTTGTCAGTCTCTGTTTGTCTATGTTGTAATCTCCTATTTTTTTTTTTAAGAATAAATTTTTATTGTTGTGAAATAGCCTATCTGAAATCTAACTTAGTCTTGAAAACGAAAACTGGAAAAATGTGGAAAAGTAACAAAATCAGTGACATATGTCACTAAAAAAGTTAAGGCCATACTTAGAAAATACTACCCATTCAACTTATCGTATATTTATTGAGCGTTAGTTGATGAAACGGAGAAGGCAATGGCACCCCACTCCAGTACTCTTGCCTGGAAAATCCCATGGGCGGTGGGCAAGGATTTTAAAAGCTTGAAAGGGTCAAATTCAGGGATCTGAGGCAGTTTCACAGAAAAGTCACATTTGAACTGGCTACTGAAAAAGGGGAAAAAAAAGTTCTAGTTATAAAGCAAATATATACCCATTGAGGAATCTTTAGAACAAACACTGTACAAGAAACCCAACATCCAAAATGGGCCACTGTTAAAGTTTAATGTGCTTCCTCCTCCCTTCTTTTCTCCTTTTTCTTTTCCTTTCTTTCTTCCTTTTTAGCTTTTATTAACTTTGGGATTTTAGTGTTTTTAGTCTATTGTTTTTCATGTAATACTACATAGTACACATTTGAAGAATAGACATGTTTTTAAAAAATATGCTAGTTCCATATTAATAAATAATATAAGTGTACAAAAATTAGAAAATACAAGCTTGCAAATGAAGGAAAAAAATAAAAAGAAAAAAAAATCACCTGTTATCTCAGCAAGCAGAGATGATCACTGTACATATATATTGGAATATCAGCTTCAGGGGGTTTTCTATGCACATAGATATAGTGCCTGGCACACAGTAGACACTTGATAAGTATCTGTTAAATGAAAGGAATGAGTACAGATTTTTTAAAAATATGTACATTTACAAAAATAGAAATCATACCACAGAGTTTTTAAGATGTATTTTTTCACTTAACAAGATATAGTCTCCCATCCTAAGTTATGTCCATAACACAGTTCTACATCATTACTGAAAATGCTCCTTAACTGCTTGACTGTGCCATAAATTGACATCCAGCCTGCTATTGCTGGCCAGCTGCAGTGCCTGGTGGACGGGAGACAACAGGTGGAGACGGGCCCTAAGCTGAGACTTCTCAATGAAGGGGAACATAGCCCATGACAAAGAGACAGGAAGTGCAGGTCAAGTTTAAGAAACAAAAGAATTATAGTTTCACTGAAGGACAGAAGCAATTATCAGACTGTATAGTCAATTATAAGATTGAATGAGATCATCACGTGAAGATTTTGATGTTAACTACAATGACTATCCCCAGAGTCTATAACAGGTTACAAATGACAGTTTACTAAGCACAGAACATTTCTGATCCTTCACTACAAAATTCAGAGATATTCTTAAGAAGCAGTATTATCTTGGTATGCTTATTGGTACATTTTACTAATAGTACCCATGTAAAAAACATAAACTTCTCTACTCTTCATGGTGAAACATATCAAAGAAGAGGTTATACAGAGAATTTAACATTGCTTACAGGTTTCCTTGGCAGCTCAGCTAGTAAAGAATCTGTCTGTGATGCAGGAAATCTCGGTTCGATTTCTGGGTCAGGAAGATCCCCTAGAGAAGGGATAGGCTACCCACACCAGTATGCTTGGGCTTCCCTGGTGGCTTAGATGGTAAAGAATACACGTGCAATGTGGGAGACCTGGGTTCAATCCCTGGATTAGGAAGATCCCCTGGAGAAAGGCATGGCAACCCCCTCCAGTATTCTTGCCTGGAGAATGCCCGTGGACAGAGGAGCCTGGCAGGCTGCAGTCCATGGGGTCGAAAAGAGCTGGACATGACTGAGGACTAAGCACATACAGCCTACTGAAACAAGCAAGACCTTTTCATATAAAGTAACAACAATAAAACATTTGCATGATAGAGACCAAACTATACAGTAACACAAAGACTAAGTCCAGAAAGATTTCAGAGCCATACATATGTACACGTGGGAAGGAAAGAAGGAAGGAAGGGGGAAGGAAGGAAGTTGGAGCCTGGAGAAATCAGGTAAGATTTTACGAAGAGTTAGGATATGAACTATGCTTAAAAATAGGATTTAGACTAGAATAGGGAAGGCATTCCTTGCACTAGAAACAGCACAGGCAAAGACATGGTGGCCAAGTGTGCACAGAACACCCATTCAGATGAATCTAGCTGAAGCAGGGAGATCAAAGAACACATTCTTGAGTAGGAAGAGGTTATACTGGTTTGGTAAAAGCTGGTTAAAAACTGTAGAGAGGAAACCAAACCAAAGAATATACTATAATTTAAACAGTGTCCAAAATTACTTTGGGGGATAAATAAGCAAAAATACATTTAGATTCCACTAACAGAAAGAAAAAAAATTGGTGGAATCTAAATCCTCTCTAGAAGCGTAGCTGCAAATGAATGTGGGAAATGTAGTTTTCAATTTTTCATCCTCTGCAGAACTGGACTATAAAGAAGTGGGAACAGATACTGACTGGGCTAATCTGTCTCAAAGTGTCTTAGCAACTGAAATTGTATTTTTGTTAATTAATCCCCCAAATTGGAAGGAAAGTTATGACCAACCTAGACAGCATATTAAAAAGCAGAGACATTACTTTGCCAACAAAGGTCCATCTAGTCAAGGCTATTGTTTTTCCAGTGGTCATGTATGGATGTGAGAGTTTCTTTTTTCCTAAAAAGAAAGCTGAGCGCTGAAGAATTGATGCTTTTGAACTGTGGTGTTGAAGAAGACTCTTGAGAGTCTCTTGGACTGCAAGGAGATCCAATCTGTCCATCCTAAAGGAGATCAGTCCTGAGTGTTCATTGGAAGGACCGATGTTGAAGCTGAAACTCCAATACTTTGGCCACCTGATGCAAAGAACTGACTCATTTGAAAAGACCCTGATGCTGGGAAAGATTGAAGGTGGGGGAAGGGGATGACAGAGGATGAGATGACTGGATGGCATCACTGACTCAATGAACATGAGTTTGAGTAAACTCTGGGAGTTGGTGATGGACAGGAAAACCTGGCATGCTGCAGTCCATGGGGTCGCAAAGAGTCGGACAAGACTGAGCGACTGAACTGAATTGAACTAATCCCCCAATCTATTGATTAGCAAGGTGGGATTTCCAGGTGGCTTAAACAATAAAGAATTTGCCTGTAAATGTGGGAGATCCAGGTTCAATCTCTAGGGTCAGGAAGATTCCCTGGAGTAGGAAGTGGCAACCCACTCCAGTATTCTTGCTTGGGAAATCCCATGGACAGAAGAACCTGGTGGACTACAGCCTATAGGGTCACAAAGAATTGGACACAACTGAAGCAACTTAGCACTCACGCAATAGAGAGCAAAGTGGTGGGGACCCGGCACCCATTTTGCTGGTACAATTTTAGCAGGTGCTGCAGAGGTGTCCTCTGCAGCCAACAACTGTGGTGGTGAATTCCTGACCATCAGATTTGGCCTCAGTGATGTGTTCCCGGAGAATGCAGTTCAAACAATGAGAAGCTAGCTACCTGATGGAGGCATAAGAGAAGACCCTTAGGTGAGCTGAGTGGTGGTACTCTGTGTTTATTCCTAGAGACTGAGCCCAAAGCCTGGTCTGCCATCTTTTCTAGCAATTTTACAGGCTTTAATTCCCTGTATTCAGTCCCTTTTGCTGAACATACAAGAGATCTCTGTTTATATGCAGTTAAACCCTGCCTCATATTCTCAATTTTATTTTTTTCAACCTCTGAAATTTTTTATTATGAGAACTTTTAAACATATACAAAAGTGAACATAACATAATAATGAACCCCCATGTACCAACTTCAATAATGATCATTTCAGGCCAGTCTTGTTGAAGTTTTACTCCCAGCATCACCTACAATTATTTTACAAAACATTCATCTGTAAATACTTCAATACATATTTCTAAAAAGTCAGATCCATTTTTAAAACAACACCACCATATCACAATCACATCTAAAACATAACAATAATCCCTAAATGACACTAAATAGCCAGTCATGCATGTGTGCTAAGTCACTTCAGTCATGTCCCATTCTGGAACCCTATGTACTGTAGCCTGCCAGGCTCCTTTGTTCATGGGATTCTCCAAGCAAGAATACTGAAGTGGGTTGCCATGCCTTCCTCCAGGGGATCTTCCCTGACTCGGGGATCAAACTTGAGTCTTACATCTCCTGCACTGGCAGGCAGGTTCTTTACCACTACCACCACCTTGGAAGCCAAATATCCAGTCAAGTACACTTAACTTCAAAACTGCTATGAATGACTATTGGTGATTAAGAAGAATAAGATCATACCTCTCCTAGTTCAGCTCCTAGGAATGAATTATGACAGCTAGGTCAGTGGTTTTGAGAATGTGTCAAGTATAAGGCCAGTTATGGTTCTGTGTTCCTGACAACTCTTCCCACGACATCTCTTCCCACAACCAACTGAGTCTGTTTACATACTGGGGGTCCCTGGCTCACTGGACTCTCAGATGGTAATAAAATAATCTATGAGCTGCTTCACTATATTTCAAAAGGTCTCAAACAGGCTAAACAGGTTAATTAAAATGTCATGAGTCCTTACTTTTGGCAAGACTGCCTTAACTTAGTGTGATAATCCTAGATTCTGACTGGCAATGTTATATATCTTAGAGTAACAAAAGTGGGAAGTGAATTAATATTGATGCTAAAGCTGAAACTCCAGTACTTTGGCCACCTCATGTGAAGAGTTGACTCACTGAAAAAGACTGATGCTGGGAGGGATTGGAGGCAGGAGGAGAAGGGGACGACAGGATGAGATGGCTGGATGGCATCACCAACTCGATGGACGTGAGTCTGAGTGAACTCCAAGAGTTGGTGATGGACAGGGAGGCCTGGCATGCTGTGATTCATGGGGTCGCAAAGAGTCAGCCACGACTGAACTGAACTGAAGTTATAGTCAAAACTCTCTAAACAGTATGCTTCAGAACCAGCTGTTGCACTGCATATTAATTATACTTCAATTAAAATAAAAACTTAAGAGTGGATACAATCTTTGAAAACCCAGGGTGCTTGGGAGGTGGGAACGACCTCCGGTAGTGAAAGACTGGGATCCAGTAAGCAGTCTCAGAAGAGAAGGTGTTTTCTCTCTTCTTATTCAAAACTCATGACTTAGCCAGTGCTCCTGGTCTCAGCTTTGCTAGGACCTGGCTTCCCACTCTCCCTCTGCTGGCTCCCCCAACTTCTGTCAATCACGCTCAGCTCCATATTTGGAAAGGGACTTTGAACAATCAGCCTGCTCCTGTCTCTACTGCCAACAACCTAAACAGCTTACCCCTGTTCTCATCGCTCCCCTGAATCCTAGTTCCACTGGCAAATCCTGGCTCCACCCCTCAGGAGCTGTGCTGACTCTGGGAAAGTAGGTTAATATCTCTTTGTCTCAGTTTTGTCATCTGTAAAATGGAGATAAAACAGTATCTACCTCGCAGAGTCGCTATAAAGCTTCCACAACTGGGTCCGTGGTAAGCGACACTGGGTTCTGGTAAGCGAAGGTGACTGTCACTGCTACTACTGCTACCTCTCCCTAATCAAGGCAAGAGGCCTTTTCTCAGTTCTCAACCTTTCACCTCCCTGCGCAGGAGGGACACTGTTTCCTGAACCCCACCACCTTGCTTCTCCCTGCATCTGCAAGCATCCGCATTCTCAGAGGAACCGTTTCCAGCCTCCACTGCCAGCTCCTATCCTCCTCCCATCCTCTGTGCTCTGTGTGGGGGCAGCCCCAGCCCCACCCCCCTTCCCATCACACACTCCAAACTCTTTTCTTTGTCCCCCCTTCCCTTCACACACTCCAAACTCTTTCCTTTGTAAGTTCCAAGCCTGAAGTGTCAGTCTTCATCCCACAAGGGCGTCTTTCAGATCTCTTTTCCCCAGGGCTTTTCGTTTGACAAAACTAGAATTCCTCTAGAAACTAGGAGATAGGATTTCTGTCATACTTCCTACTTGCTGATGATGACGTCACTTAACACGCCATGTATTTCTTCATCTGTAAACTGAGAAAGCTGGAGGGGAGAGACAATCTCTCAGGTTCCCTCCTCCTGCTCAGAAAAATTTTCACAGATTCTTTTCAGACCCCAGCTGCCTGGGAGACCTCTTCACGTGAATGTTTGTCATGCCCTCCAACTCCACTTGCCCCACTGAACACACCATCTGACCTCACACATCAGCTTTTCTATTTCTGTTCACGATAATGCTGGTTCCCCTCATCACTCCGACTTGGAACCCGGGTATCTAATCAGTCTCTGAGTCCTATCAACATTTCATACCATCCCTTCCTTCCTCTTGTTCCTTCTGGCTCCACAATCATAGCCTGGCTGGTCGCTTCCCTCCGCCCCCCCTCCCGTGCTGCCTATTGAGCCCAGCCATTTCCAGACACAGATTCTTCCCGAAAACCCATGTCTTGCGTATTCCTCTTTTCCCCTTGCCAGTCCTAAGTGTTTCTACTAGTCAAACTCCTGGAATGGCAAATTCAAAGCCAAGATTGCCCTGAACTCTTCTTTTTCCCCTTAATATTTATTTATTTATTTGGCTGTGCTGAGCCTTAGTTGCAGCATGTGGCATCTAGTTCCCTGACCAGGTATGGAATTCAGGCCTCCTTGGGAGCGTGGAGTCTTAGCCACTGGATCATCAGGGAAGTCCCCTCTTAACTCTTTAAATTTCTCTCCCAGGATGTTCCTTCTGAAACTTTCACTCCTGTAACGGATCTGCTTTGCAGTTTTCGGCTGTCCTCTCATTGCCCCCCACCTTGGCCCTGAACATACTTCTCAGTCACTTCCTTTCCCATTGAGCCTGTGCCCACTGAAGTACATTTCTTTCAAAAAGCCCACCTTGCTGGCTTGAGTGGTTTTTTAAAAAAAAGATTATTTCAAGCCAACCTTCTCTTAAGGTCTTCCTCCAATGACCAACTTGTGATTATTTACCTGTGATGACTTCTCATAGCACTTTTGTATACTCATTGGATTATAGGAAGGGGTCTTATATGTTTTCATGATCTCTTTATGGAGTTATCCTCTTTCCTAATTACATTATCAACTTCTCGAGGACAGGGAGCACAGACCTTTTAGCTCCCTAATACATGATGACTCAACTGGTCATCTGCCTGCAGACAATATAGCACAATCCTCACAAACACAATTTCTCAGGAAAACAAAACAAAGATGAGAAGTTAAAAGAAGCAACATGTATAGCTGCTCCACATAGTTTTCATTAACTCTGCCACTGTATGTTAATTTCGATCTGAGCATGCACAAAGTATGTGATAATATATTTAAAATTGTAAAGCACTATATTAATGAAAGGTATCATCATTAACAACCCAGTCACTATGGCTAGAATGTTTAAGAACTCTTGGTATGATTTCTACAAGCCCACAGAAAGGGTTATATTAAAGTAGTGGTTCTCAACTAGGGACCATTTTGGCCCCCGCCCTCAATGGACATTGGCCATGCCTGGAGACATTTTTGGCTGTCACAAGTGAGTGGGTATTGTAGGCTTCTAACAGAGAGAGATCAGAGATGCTACTAAACATCATACAATGCACAGGACAGCTATTCACATCAAAGCTTTATCTGGCCCCAAAGGCCAGGAGCACTGGGGATGAGAAGCCCTGGGTTACAGGAAGCTCACAGGGGAATAAGGACTGACCACTCCTGCGGAGGGCAGAGAGGAACAGCTCAATTCCTTGAAATGATGGACCCCTGGTCCTGGCTTGTTTACAGTATCCCAACACCTGCTCCACAAGAACTCTGTTCAGGTTCCTAGATGATGTTTTATTTTTATTTTTGTATTGAACTATTTCATTTTATTAGAAAATATTTGACTAGGTAATACATGTACACAGTACACCATTCATAAAGTACAAAAGCGTCTACAGTGAAAAAAGCCTCCACTGCTGTGCTGTGTGCTCAGTTGTGTCAAACTCTGCAACTCCATGGACTGTAGGCCGCCAGGCTCCTCTGTCCATGGAATTTTCCAGGCAAGAATCCTGGAGTGGGTTGCCATTTCCTACTCCAGAGCCTTCACTGCCTATCCCCCCCAAAGTTCCCTCCCATGTTTTCTTCTATAACTTTCACAATTTTATTTTTTACATTAAAAACTTTGACTCATCTAGATGGCTTTTTCAAATGTCTCTTATTAACATGCCCAGCCTAAGATGTCTAGGAGTTAACCTTCCCATTAAGATGTTTTGGAATTATTCTGATTTCTCAAAGAGAGAAAATACTAATAAACTTTAGAAGTTAATGAAGTTAACCTGCAACTCTGGATACAGGTGGACAGACTGTATTGTATACTACATTTAAAAATTTAACTTTAATTAAAACAGTGAGTGTCTTTGAGCAGTGTGAGTACACAAAAGTAAAAATCTTTCTCATCAACTGAAAATTAATAGATTTAAATAATTATGTACAGAGTTCAAAAACAGCCCAAAATATATTCCTATAACCTTTGAGAAAGTCTCTTTCTCTGCACATGTACTTTTTGCTCCAGCAATACCTCTGATCAAGAATTACTACTGGACTAAAAACAATGAATGGCAACTTTTTTTTTTTTTAAGTTCTAGCTAACTCCAAACAAAATACTCTAGGAAAAATAGAAATCATGACAAATGAAAGCACCACAGAGTGGTGCATGTAAAGAGGATCTCTTATAAACATTTTAAAATATACTTTTATTTGAAAAGAGAAAATATAATAAAACACCATAATTCATACTAAATGATGTTACAGTCTTTGAACAAGCTTTTTTTCTTTTTGGACTTTTTCTCAGGCAGAATCTGAAGTTCGGATTAACAGATGCACTCTCAAAGATCTCTTCTAGTTCTAAAATCCTCTAAATTTATGATTCTATATATTGTTTCTTAATGGATCACTTTCAGAGATAAGATGGGCTTGTAGACAAGTCTTTTGAATAAGCGACTCAGACTAGTAGTCCTCAATTCTAACTACACGTAGAAATCACCTTGGGAGGTTTGGAAAAATAATAGTGATAACATGCCCCCTAACACACACCAGTTTCTGATTCAGTTCGTCTAACACACACCAGTTTCTGATTCAGTTCATCTGGAATCTAAACATGGATATTTTAAATGCTTTGAGAAGATTCTAATGTGTTGCCAATATTAAGATCTGCAGATTATATTAAAAGCTAAAAACAAATGTAGCTGGAGCCCAAGTAGGTAAGACAAATGAGCAAAGCAAATTGGGTACAAGAAACTGGAGAACATGTGTCTCATCTATTTCAGTAAAAATAAGACAGATCTTTTTATTTCTTTTCAAGAAACGCCAGAAATCAAGTTTTAGGTGAAATTCAGATACTTAAATGTTGATAGCTAATTCCAAACAATTTTAAGAGAACAAGTCTTACAAAATACACCCACAGGTTTCATTTGGTTCTATAGTCACCAACATAACAAAACCAGTTCAATAAATCAAGCCCAACTTTTCCTCTATGTTCTGTCCTGCCATTCTCCCAACTCAAAGCCCCCTCCTCCCAGACCTCGAGCCATAAACTCTCCCTTTCCTTTTCCTTTCCATTGTTCCCTTCTTTTCCAATCTTCTTTGTCTTCCGTCACTCCTAAGAGATGGAAACTGAGATCCACACATTAAATCTTTATGTGGCCCTGGCTGCATCACTCTGACGGGCTTCTCTACCTGGGAAAATTCAAGTTATAAATTGTAACCTGAGGCTGTGACTCCATGATGTCAACAACCAGTCGGTTTCGTGAAGTCAGGGGGAAAGCCAATCAAGCTTATAACTTCATATTTCCAAGAGGTTTATCAAACAAACAATATATGCAAGTCGTCATTTAATTTCTGCTTTTGTTTTGTTTTTAAATCTAAATCACTTATAAAAATTACGCCAGTATTGTTTTAAAAATTCCCCTGTCTGAGCTCTATGCCAGGCCAACTAAATCTGAATCTCTGGAAATGGAGTCTGGGCATTGGTAGCTTTTAAAAGACTTTAGGTGAATCTGGTGTGAAGCCTGCTTTGAGAATCATTAATCTTAACCTACCCTAAACCTGCAGATTACCAGAGTTTGAACGTGTTCAAGGATATTCTCAGCTCTGTTCTCATTGTACCTTCACAACTCAGACACTGTCATTAGCATCGTACAGATGAGAAAAGGAGGCATTAAAAATGTTAGCTGAGTTTCCCAAGGGGACCCAGTTAGTTACAGGCAAAGATACACTATAGCATTACCTGAGGCAGAGTTCCTTGACAGGAACCTGGGTGCTTGCAAAGTTTACCCAAACCATGTTGCTTTCCTATCACTGGATTCCTTTATGCTTAGTAAGTAACCCTAACACACAGGTGCTGAGCAGAAAACCAATGACTAAGATGTGATCAACTTCCAGATATAAGTTTTTTAAAAAGACTTAATTTAGGGCCAGTGTTCTAAGGTGTCCTTCTCTAAAGTCTATGATGCTATTTGGATTCCACTTCCTTCTACGCACTTGCTTCCCCCACCTCCATACTACCTTTCATAGATAGATGCACATTTGCCCAGGGACTGAAAAGTTTCAGGTAGTTTCCGTTAAGACATTTTCAGAAAAATATTTTTAAATGATTAAATATTCATTGAACATTAGAGGTAAGGGAACTTTCCTGATCAACTTCCCCCACCTCCTCTGATAGATGAGAAACCTGAAGTCTCTTTTAATTCAGTACCTATGGAGTACTAACAGTGTGCCAAGCTCTTCATATCTATTATCCTCACTAACTCTTCAGGATAACTCAATAAGTACCACTATCATCACCACCATCACTACCATTTAACAAATGGTGGGGGGGGACTGAGGCTCAGAGATGCTAAACAACTTGCCCAAGGTGTCTAGGCTGGTAAGTTGAGACTGGGCATTTACATTTGACTCAAAGTATCTGTCCTTACTTCACCTTCCATCACCTGGACTGATGGTGCAAAATGTGAAAGATAAATATGAGAAGGCTAGGAGGTGATCAGTGAACACTTATTTGAAGAGGCAGAAAGTGGTATTTGGGCTAGAAAATGAAAGTGAAGTCGCTCAGTCGTGTCTGACTCTTTGCGACCCGTGGACTGTAGCCCACCAAGCTCCTCCGTCCGTGGGATTCTCCAGGCAAGAATACTGGAGTGGGTTACCATTTCCTTCTCCAGGGGATCTTCCCGACCCAGGGATCTAACCCAGGTCTCCCACATTGCAGGCAGACGCTTTAACTATTGCACCACTACGGAAGCCCTTTTACAAATATATAGCATTTCAGCAGGCATTCCAGTTTGGAATCAGCATCAATATTGAGGCAGAAAGTTACAGGGAGGACATAGGGTGAACTGGGAGAAAGTGATGGAAAAAGGTGAGGAACAGATTGTGGAAGGTCCCAGGTGCCTGACTAAGGAATTTAGACTTTAATTGTAGGCAACTGATTTTGAAAACCAGTGGTTTTAAGAAAGATTAGTTAAAAATTAGTTTAAAAAATACAGATCCCACGAAAGTGTTGAGACTGAATTGGGGGAGCAGAGCTTGATACCAAGGAGGCCAACCAGAAGCCCATTACGCCTCCTTTGCTGGCTACTTTACTCTTTACCCTTCACCATGCTTGCATCTGCTCCCCTGAGTGCTGGCTTCTTCAGCATGTCTGTTTCACCATTTTTGAATCCCAATAAACTCCTTAAATTGCCCTGTCTAAATCAAGTGATAGAGACCTGAACCTGGGCAGTGGGAATGGAGATGAAAAGACAGGTTTATGCGTCATTTGCAGGTTCCTGGTAACTGCTCAGAAATGGAGAGAAGGCATGAGAGACGGAGAAGCAGAGTAGAAAGAGACTCTGATGCTTCAACTTAGCAGAGGAACAAATAATGAGATCTAGAAAGAAAGGGATGGTCAGCAGTAGCATTAAATGGTGAACAAGATGTTCTGACTAAGATCTCAATCCAACAGGCATTTATTAAGCAGTTATTCTGTGCTGGGCATTAGGGAAACAATGGTAAGTAAGACTAATTTCGCCCTCATGTATCACCCAGACAGAAAAAAAGACAGTCTGGCAATAATCAGGTGTCTGGTCTCTTAGTCTCAGGACAAATGTACCCTCTTACAAAGACCCAACCTAGAGGGTCATCTATCTCAGGCATCAGCCTTCCTCACAAGATTGATCTGGTTTTATTTGTTCACTGCAAGAACAAATCTCCAACATTCATTTATAGGTGTATTTATTGTCTGTTTCCCCCCAGGAGAAGGGATATCTCACAGAAACAGGACCTTTATCTTGTAGTTGCTAACTGCTACATAAACTCTCAGTAGGAAACACTCATTGAATATGTTTAGGGGAAAAAAAGTGAATTCACCTCGTCAAGGTTAAGAATTCACCTCATCAAGCCAAACCAGGTGAGTTGCCTGATGTCTAAGGAACTACTGAGAACTGAGTAACTCTGAGGAGTAAAGCCAATTTGAGGTTGGGGCCCAAACTGAAATCCAGGGGGCCTACCATGATCAGAGCCCTGACTTGGCTGCTAGATTTCAGGAATATCCAGCCGGTGAGAGATTCATTTAACAATGAGGCCAGCCAGCCACCTAGCTCAGGTTTTATTTCCGTCGTCGTTCTGACGTCAGAAAAAGCACGAGTTGCCGCAGTTTCTTCTATCAAGGTGACAAATTACAGTCTTGTTGGGCCCTGGAGTCTGCAAACTCTCCTTTCCCTTTATTCTCTCCTTCCCCTTGTATTAAAAAGTCTTAAACCCACGGCAGAGATATCAGATCCTTTTCCAAACACAAATAAATACGGTTTCCTAGCGCTCGGGTCTTTTTCAACTCATGAAATACATCACCAGGGATTCGTCCGCGAAAGTATGATACTGGTGGCAATTAGGTTTTCACCGGAGAACCAGAGCAATAAAAACCGGGTCAGACACAAAGGACTCACAATTGTAGTACCAACTTCCCAAGCCGAAGACAGCCTGTGAAAGGCACCAGCGAAACGCCGGGACGCGGTTACCGCGAAATTCCTTTTGCCGCCATATGTACTTGTACCTTCTAACTACAGTTCAGTCCAAACCCAGGGCTGGGCACTTCCACAGGGAAGCAGCGCCCAGGCAGCCCTGTAGCCTGGGGGTACTAGTAGGTGCTGAGGACCCCGGAGCTCCGGGTGGTGGGGGCGTGCACTAGGGCGAAGGAACACTTTCCTCCGGGCACCTGCCCGGCGAGGTTAAATGCCTATTGTGGTAACATTTAGGGACGCGAGGGTGATTCGGGGTTGGGGGGAAGAGGTGGGAGTGCTGGGGAGGACACTCGGCGCTCGGGCCTCGCGCAATCGGTGCCCTTTTGTTCGCCAGCTTCAGCGGTTCCTAGCTTTCAGAACGGCACTTCTCTCTTTCTCTCCTTCCTTCGGGAAATAACCTCTTTGGGGCGGGAAAGGGCAGTGAGTCACTGCCAGCATCGCTTAATAATTCCCCTCACCCCCCACCCCGTCCCCCAACCTCATAGCCCGCATCCTCTCCGTTTCTGAGAGCCGGGCAGAGCTCGAGAAGGGCCGGCGAGCGTGTTCCTGTTTACTCGGGCTCCGTGGCCAGTCCCCGAGACCCAGCCGGCCGCACACTCAACCCCGGGCACATCACATGCCTTTCTTGGCGCTCCTAAGACACAGGGAATTCCCCGCAAATGCCCAGCACTCAGCCACTCCTCGGGAATGCAGCGGAGCCCTCACCTCGGTGCGCTCTCTAGACCCGCGTGGTCCCTAACCCGCGAACGATTTAACCAGATCCGGCACCACAATCTGCCACTAAGAAAACAGACCCCAAAAGTAAGCCGCAGCCCACGCAACGCTGAAACCAGGGGCTCCGCGCCTCTTTACACTGCCGCAGGGGTCAGCAGAACCGTGGATCTGACTTTTCTCTTGGTAAAAGCAAAATCCGAACGCATCCGGCTCAGCCGCGCACTCCTTCCTTTCACGCTCGCATGGATGACTTCTGCGTTACCTACCGCCTCCTCTCACATCTAAAACGTCCCTTTCCTCCCCACCGCGGCTCCCTCAGCTCNGGATCTGACTTTTCTCTTGGTAAAAGCAAAATCCGAACGCATCCGGCTCCGCCGCACACTCCTTCCTTTTACGCTCGCATGGATGACTTCGGCGTTACTGCCTCCTCTCACATCTAAAAAGTCCCTTTCCTCCCCACCGCTGCTCCCTCAGCTCTCCCTGGGAACGGGAAATCCTCTTACCTCGGGCCAAAAAAAAAGGGGAGGAAAGTGGTATCCGCCCTTCCCGGATTTTCCCCCAGCCTTGCGATGTCCTTTGTGTCAAGGTCTGGCTGCCTTGGCGGATGAAAGGTGCCCTCCGTCAGCGAGGGCTGGGCGGGGAGGCTCGGCGTGGCGTGGCGGATTTCCGAGGAAGGTGAAGGGCGGCGACCTTCAGGCGGAGCGGCGTGCCGCCCCAGCCCGCGCACTCCTGGCTCTCCTCCTCCTGCTTTCGGGGCCGATTGCATCAGAAGCTCCCCCCACCAGCAACCCTTACCCACACGGTACTCGCCCGCCTCGCACTCACATCCGCTCGCTTGGCCGCAGAGGGTTTCGAATCAAATCAGTCATTCTCCTACTGGGGGACGCGTCGCCCTTGCGCATCCATGGCTCGCGATGGTCTAGCTGTTCAGGCTATTCATCCGCGTCTCGCGTGCCGTCGCCTCCCCTCCTGCGCGTCCGCCCTTTAACCGAAGCTGCGTGTCACTGAGCGATGCCCATCACAAGGTGTCTCTTGCCTAGGCGGCCGCCCCTGGCTACCTCCGTGTCGCCGTCCGCCGAGGATGCGGCGACCGCGGCCGGCTAAGGTTGAGCATCGGAAAGAGAGAGGGAGCGAGGGAGGGGCTGCGGGGCGCTTGTGTGCCGGGAGCGGAGTGTGCGCGCAGCCTGGACACCTGCCCCACGCCCTCCTGGTGCCCTGCGGCGAGCCCAGAGCCCAGCTGCAGCGGTGGCCGGAGCCTGGGGGCCCTCGGAGATGGAGGGGGGAGGTGGCTTGGAGGGCACGGAAGGAGGCGAGGAGGGCTGTGCGATGGGGGCTGGGGGTGCATTGCGGGTTCCCCGGAGCCGGGCCGGGGCGCGTGAGCGAGGGGAGTTGCATTGTGGGAAGGGCGCCGCGTGAGGATGGCCGCCGGGGTGGCTGGTCGGCTCCCAGCCCTGCAAGCAGCGTGGGAGCCGCTGGCAGCGAGGGAGAAGCGTGGAGGCTCCCTCGGGACGGCGCGGAGGAGGCCGGGGACGGCCGGGAGCGCGGGCACCTCTGGAAAGCCTTTGTCCGTCACCCGCAGTGGGAGGCGCCTCCCCTCTTCCGGATCCAGCACCCGCAGTACCGGCCAGCCCCCACCCCGAGATCTGCGCTGAGGGGCTCTGTTGAGGGGACTGGGTGGTTTTGCTGAGCTGGGGCGCGCTCTGGGCTGGGGGGAGACGCCACGTGATCGGGCCCCGGGCGTGGCGCGTCGGGGATCAAGAAGCCGGGCGCTCGAAATCGGGGGTCAGCGGGGAGCGAGAGCGCAGGATGGAGGGGTCTGGGGCCGCTGGGCCCGTTTCCCTTTCTCTTGCTCTGTCTTTGTTGCGGGCACAGCCCCTCTGAAGTGACTGGCCACTTCCTTGCAGGGCAGTGTGTTTCCTTAAAATGGCGACAGGAAATCCCACCTGCGCGTCAGCCAATGAGACAGTCAGCAAGCGCAGGATGGAGGGGTCTGGGGCCGCTGGGCCCGTTTCCCTTTCTCTTGCTCTGTCTTTGTTGCGGGCACAGCCCCTCTGAAGTGACTGGCCACTTCCTTGCAGGGCAGTGTGTTTCCTTAAAATGGCGACAGGAAATCCCACCTGCGCGTCAGCCAATGAGACAGTCAGCGCCGCGCGAATTTGCGGGGTGGAAACTCGAGCCTTCTATTGACAGGAATGGTTGCGTCTCCGTGTTCCATGAAAACAGGAAAAGGAAGGTGAATCATCTTTCAAAAATTAATCTACCAGGCGCATTTCAAAAGGGCAGACGGAGTAGCCTCTGATGGAGTGGCTGTGGATTTTTAGTCACCGCTGGAAAAGCGAGAGGAAAACCAAACGCCTCATAACTAGAATACTCGTTCCGTCGAGTGGCAGAAATTGGTCTTGGTTAGTTCGACAATGGCTGTCTGAGAACCCTATTCAGAAGGCCCGCTCTTGAATAAACCGGAGAAAGTGAAAGGCAGTGCAAACAGAAAGGGGAAGATGATGGATGGAGAGCCTCGCTCAAACAGACCTGCGATCAAATTCGGCCTCTGACACTGCTTCCCTCGCCTGCTTAACGTTGTCCTTAGTTTTGTTCCCAAGTTTGTTTAAAAAAAAAAAAAGGTTCGATCCCTGGGTCGGGAAGATCCCCTGGAGAAGGAAATGGCAATCCACTCCAGTATTCTTGCCTGGAGAATCCCATGGACGGAGAAGCCTAGTAGGTTACAGTCCACGGGGTCGCAAAGAGTCGGACACGACTGAGCGACTTCACCTCACCTCAAGGCTGCAGTTAGGTAGCATTAAATTTTTTTTTTTTTAATTGTGGTAAAAGTCATATAATATAAAATAGTATGTTTATATTATATGACTTTTACCACAATTAAAAAAAAAATTTAATGCTACCTAACTGCAGCCTTAGGTGCACAGAAATAAGTTAAAGCCCTAATCAAAAGATAAGCTTTCCATCAGACGATCAGACATGCTCTCTAAACACTGGGGAATATACCAGTGATGATTAGGTAAATATTTCAACCAGCTGATGGAAATATTTCATGCTCGGTCTATCATTTTGCATGTTCAGATTTCCTTATTCATAAGCCTTATCCCTGCCAGGCAATATAAACATACTATTTTAGGGCTTCCCTGGTGGCTCAGAGGTTAAAGCGTCTGCCTCTGATGTGGGAGACCCAGGTTCGATCCCTGGGTCGGGAAGATCCCCTGGAGAAGGAAATGGCAATCCACTCCAGTATTCTTGCCTGGAGAATCCCATGGACGGAGAAGCCTAGTAGGTTACAGTCCACGGGGTCGCAAAGAGTCGGACACGACTGAGCGACTTCACCTCACCTCACATACTATTTTAACTGTATTTAACTGTATAGTTCAGTGACACTAAGTACATGCATATTGTTTTGCGACTCTCATCATCATCCATCTTCTGAATTTTTCAGCTTCCTATACTGAAACTCTGTTTCCCTTAAACACTTAACTCCCCATTCCCTTTCCACCCCGGAAGTACTTTCTGACAGCTGTTGTAGCTACCTTGTATAAGTGGAATCAAGCAGTATTTGTCTGCTCTTAATATATATTGTAATGCATTTTTAAGGTTAACTTATGTCCTATAAATAGATTGTACCTTTTTTTTCCCCTCCCTGTTCTCCCAGTAGACTCTCACTAGTTATCTGTTTTATACATAGTAGTGTATATATGTCAGTCTCAATCTCCCAGTTGATCCCACCTCCCCTTTCCCCCTTTCTTTCCATACTCTGTCTCCTCTGCATCTGTTTCTGTATTTCTGCTTTGCAAACAGGTTCATCTATACCATTTTTCTAGATATGTGTGTTAATATTCAATATTTGTTTTTCTCTTTTTGACTTCACTATGTATGATAGTCTCTACGTCCATCCACATCTCTACAAATGCCACAATTTCATTATTTTTTGTGGCTAAGTAATAACTACTGGTGCCAATCAATGAATTTGGTAAAGTTTCAGGATACAAAATTAATGCATAGAAATCTCTTGTATTCCTATACATTAGCAACAAAAGACTGGAAAGAGAAATTAAGAAAACAATCCCATTCACCATTTTAACAAAAAGAATTAAATACTTAGGAACAAACCTACCTAAGGAGGCAAAAGACCTCCACTCAGAAAACCGTAAGATACTGATGAAACAAAGAGGACACAGATGGAGAGATATACCATGTTCTTGGGTTGGAAGAATCAATATTGTGAAAATGACTATCCTATCCAAGGCAATTTACAGATTCAGTGCAATCCTATTAAATTACAATGGCATTTTTCACAGAATTAAAGCAAAAAATTTTGCAATTTGTATGGAAACACAAAAACCCTGAACAGCCAATGCAATCTTGAGAAAGAAAAGCAGAGCTGGAGGAATCAGGTTCCCTGACTTCAGACTATACTACAAGGCCACAGTAATCAAGGTAGCATTTTACAAACTCGATTCAGTAGTCGAATTGGGCTTCACTCCTTGCCACGTACTGTGCTAAGCACTTTACATGTAAATATTATTACATGTTATCCTTTTAATTGCTCAATACCATATTAGTCTGTGTGTAAACAAGAAAACAGGTTTGAAGAGGCTAAGTTCACATTAAGACTGTAAGTGGTGAAAGGGAGCTTGAATTCTTATTCAGGCCCAAATTTAAAGTCCACACTCAGGCTTAACCATGATTCTACAACCATTTGCAACTAGACACTCTTGGGCTTCGAGTGTGGCAAGATCTTCACCCCTCATCTGGAATTTAGTTGACAATCTGAAAATGGAGTGTAGATGTCCCCTTGGAGGCTGAAGTGAAGAAGCTGCTGTGCAGACGATTGCAGGGAAGGAGGATGGGGATGGTATTCAGAAAGAGTGCCCAGTCTCTTCAGTGTGGCTTTTCCTCCAAAACCACTTGTAGGTGAAACTTCCTGTAAGAGGTCCTTTCAGTAGCTCAGCATTTAAACCCAATTGCTGTGGTCTCAAATGGAAGCAGGGGGTATCGTGATGATGACTCTGCTCTTTGCTGTGTGCCTCTCAAGAGACAAGCAACAACAAAAGCACCTAATAGATGGTCTCTTGTTTAATCCTCACATCATTCCTAGGAGGTACAGTCCATTATAACCCCTGATTCAAAGTCTAATGAATTTATTCCAAGTCCACTCAGCTCTGACTGGCATATCTAGGTCTTACATCCAGCACTGATTCCAAAGTCAGTTTTCTGTGCCTGGCTCTAAGATGTTCCCTGATGCTGGAACAACCCCTTTGAAGGATCAAGAGGGTGAAGGACCCCCTGCCTTCACATGGGGATCACTGCCCTATTTCCAGGCAGCCCAGGAATCAGTTTGCTTTGTAACAGAGTTAGCCCCAAGGGCATTGTTGATTGTATCTAAAATTACTGTGGACCTTTGCAACTGAGTAGATTTCCCCAAATGATACTCACATAGTCGGGACATATTAATGGGTTATATAGTGGGCTGCCCTATGGTACTGAGAAAAGAAACATTTCTGTATCTGAAAGTGAGGCTGGAGCAGGAATCTGTAGTGTGAAAAGAGAATTGAATCACCTCAGGTCACCTGGGAGTTTTCTAGTAGCTCCCATTGGCCCTTTCTGGAAGGTTCCAGGAAGGAGTGGCAGCTTTGTGAGGAAAGATTAATCACATCCCCAACAAGATTCAGCCTGAACTTGAGCCACACCTGCTCTCACTGCAGCTTCACCCTGTACTCACCTGGGTTGTACATGCTTCTGGTCTGCGTGCCCAATAGGAGAGCTGTGTACTTACAAAGAAAAGGTGCTTTCCCCTATGGGTTTTCAAAGCTGTCCAAATATATCAGTAGGTAGATCTATATATATATATATATATATAAAAAAAAATCTTACCTCATTAGAAAATAAGTTATTTATTCTGAAATCAGTCTTTTACTCCAACTAATATGGTCTAAAACATCAGATGGTCTTTAAAATTACCTAGTTTTTCTTTTGATGGATGTAATCACATTTCTTTGCCTAATTAACCCATTTCAATGTTCTTTGTGTCTCATTCATAGATGACAATATTTTGACAATAGGAGTTAGTTAAAGGAGCCACAGCAAAGAATAACTTTGCAACCTAAGAGTCCCAGTCGTCTGGGCCATCCTTGGAGCAGACACTGCCTCCCCTCAGTAGCACTGTGACAGGATCTGCTGTCATCTCTTCCAGCATCTCAATAGACAATCTGCCTCTCCAGATCTGTAACTGGCTCTGGCAGGAGGTCAACAAATTCTACTGAATCTAAACCGAATTTAAAATCACAGCACAGTCCTCTTTAAAAATGTCTGTTGTTCCTGATTTTGGCCCAGGTTAGCTTTGTAGGGTCACTTAATTTTCATCTGTTAGGGGAGCAGAGAGTAGGGTTTGTTCTGTATTGTGACTGGATGGCAATAATGGTCTCATTGACTGAAGCTAAACTAAAGAACCAGAGCCAGTGATCAGTCCCAGGGGTTTATTTACCTGACCTTTATGCATTGTTACGCAGATCAACATGCTGGATCTCCCAGCTTCTTACCAAATGAGGTAACGATACCCGTCTGATGTTTGAATGACTCTGTGTCTCCAGAATCTTCACCACAATGCTTGGCACACAGTAAGTTCACAATAAGTGGTATCTGTTACTTTCTTGCATGCTTTTCAGAAATAAACACAGGGCAATGAATTTTCAAAGCCCCAGTTTACAGGCATGTGTACTGCATTATGCTTATTCTATAAACTGCAGCCATGAAATTAAAAGACGCTTACTCCTTGGAAGAAAAGTTATGACCAACCTAGATAGCATATTCAAAAGCAGAGACATTACTTTGCCGACTAAGGTCCGTCTAGTCAAGGCTAGACGGACTAGGTTTTTCTAGTCAAGGTTTTTCCAGTAGTCATGTATGGATGTGAGAGTTGGACTGTGAAGAAGGCCGAGAGCCAAAGAATTGATGCTTTTGAACTGTGGTATTGGAGAAGACTCTTGAGAGTCCCTTGGACTGCAAGGAGATCCAACCAGTCCATTCTGGAGGAGATCAGCCCTGGGATTTCTTTGAAAATAATGATGCTAAAGCTGAAACTCCAGAACTTTGGCCATCTCATGCGAAGAGTTGACTCATTGGAAAAGACTCTGATGCTGGGAGGGATTAGGGGCAGGAGGAGAAGGGGACGACAGAGGATGAGATGGCTGGATGGCATCACTGACTCAATGGACGTGAGTCTGAGTGAACTTTGGGAGTTGGTGATGAACAGGGAGGCCTGGCGTGCTGCGATTCATGGGGTCGCAAAGAGTCGGATACGACTAAGCGACTGAACTGAACTGATACTGAAACAGCTGTTGGACCAACAACTCTAATCCTGTTCTCCCACTATGGCAGTAAGGAGACAAAGTATTTATTAGAAAATAGTCCTCCGTGTCCACTCCAAACCTTAATTTTAAAGTGACAAAGGGAAGTTAAGCTCTATATACTAATGTGCTAATCAAAATGTAAAATTGTTCCAAAGTTGAGTATTTTATCTACACTTATTAATGGTGCTAGTATAAGTTACTATAACTTTTTTATGATAAAATTAAATTTAATCACATTTAATTTAGTGATTAAAATGTGGGCCCTGAAGCGAAATTTTCTGAATTCTAATTCTGATTCCACCCTAATAACTCTGCGACCATGGGTGAGTTGCTTAACGTCTCTGTTCCTCAATTTCCTCATCTTTAAAGTGGAAATAATAACACCTACCTTACATGGTAATATGAAATATGTTTGTTAATATGTATAAACCTTTCAAGTAAGTCATAATGTATCTTAGGTATTTAATACATAACGATATTAGTTACTGGAAAATAATTTGGCAATAAGTAGGAAGAACTTAGATCCCATTGGTGTCACTTCTGGAAATCTGCATCCTAAAAATAATACACAGAGATGTTCACAAATAGCACAGATGATAAGAGCACAGGGTTTGGAATCAGGCAAGTAAAGGTAAAAAGCATGTTGGAAAGCATTCATTCAAAGTAAGGATAACATAAATTTAAATGATAGGTCCAAATTAAATACTCAGGTGGCTAGACTCAGGGAGACCTTTAAACCCTCAAACCCTTAGAGATAGTTTGAGAAATGGAATGCAGGGCTGACTGTTCCTTTAGTTTTGAACCAGTATGATCATTCTTACTTTCTTATCAGTTTGGGTGTTCAAAAGCAATACAACGGAGAAAGAATCTTCATCCAAGAGCCTGAGAAATGAAAGCAATAGTAGGGAAGTGATGAGAGGTATCAAGGGAAGTGAGGATAGAGATAAGAAAATGGGAAAATGAATGACAAAATCAGAAGGCATGAAAATTTGAAACAAACCCCAGATGCATAGCATGAGCTAGTTCAGGTGAGGACAAGGGCGAGGTCATCTCAGGAGGTTAGAGGGAGGATGAAGGTGAAGGTGAAGTCGCTCAGTTGTGTCCGACTCTTTGCGACCCCATGGACTGTAGCCTACCAGGCTCCTCCGTCCATGGGATTCTCCAGGCAAGAGCACTGGAGTGGGGTGCCATTTCCTTCTCCAGGGGATCTTCCCGACCCAGGGATCAAACTCAGGTCTCCCGCATTGGAGGCAGACGCTTTAACCTCTGAGCCACTGGGGAGGATATATGATGCTAAAATCTTGCTGGGCAGAAATATAGCTTTTGCCTTTTCTGCTGAGAAGGTAGCTTTGGGGAGGAAGGGGTGTTTTTTTTTTTGTCTTTTTTTTTTTCCTATTCCTTCTGGAAAGCAATAAAAGGGTAAGAGCCCTATTCATTACTTGAGTAGAGTAACACACTTAACTAAAATAAATTTCTATTTTAAGTAATTGTTCTTAGAATAGGAAATACCCAGTAATTTTCAGTGTGCTTGGTTTTGAAGGACTATGTATTCAGTTTTATTTTAGACATCAAATACTATTTCATAATCACAAATGGGATAATTTTACTGAGAGGTTTATTGATATGTTTCTAGTTAACTATACACACTCATATGCATGTGCTTCTAAAGTAAAATACTCCACAAGTTTTTGATTCAGATGTAACATGTCCAAAATTGAACTCACCCTTTTTTCCCCCAGCCCAAACCCTCCTTTTCCCACGTAGACCCCATCTTATGAAACTGTACAGTTGTGGTCACAACTGTTCAGGCTAGAGGTAGGGGGTATCTTCATGTCTCCTTCAGCTTTCAGAAGTGCATCCTTTGCACTAACATTTACTAAATTCCAGGCATTCTGCTAGTCCTTCATGGAGCCTGGAAGGACCAACGTTCTGCAAATCATCTCACCAGTGCATGAAGTTTGTAGATGGAGGGAAGCGCTGTGAGGGAGAGGCCTCAGCATGACTCTCTGGGGTAACAGAGGCACATGCACTGGGCTGGGAATCTGGGGAGGCTCCCCTGAAGACATGAGCCTTGCTTGGATGCTATCCTCTTTATGTGGAGGATTTTAGCAAGGAGCAGTGATGGACATGATCCAGTGAGCATTTTCAAAGGAATAATCACCAGTCCTGTCACTCCACCTCCTAAATACTTATGGCATTTGTTCCTTTTCCTTCCTCCTTATGACCATAGCTGGCATGAGCCTCCAATAACATACTTCTGGAAAAGTTCTCATCAAAGGGCATTGATAACATATGTCATCCTAAAAACATATGTTAAAAAAATTTTTTTAATTAATTTAACCTAAAGACACCTTGATTTTACTTCTGCAACATAATATATACCTTGTATATATTTGTCACTAATTTATCTGTATTATTGTCCTATTTATCATATACATAAAAACATTCACAAAAAAGTTAAATAGCAGAAGTTTATACTTATTTGTTATTTTTGTGTTACTAAAATATATTTCTAATTATTATTACAATATTAACATTTTAGTAAGATAAATTCTATTGAGTATACTTTATTTTAAAAATCTTAGTTAACACTCTGTGATACAAGTCTCGTTCCAAATTTGATTGATTTTGATTCTTTTATTTAATGGCTGTCACAGCTGGAAAAGAAACCTCACAGAGACATGGGGACTCAATGGAAGCAAAGTACTCTTGGCTATACTTATCAAACCAAGTCACTCAGTTCTTAATCCTATCCACTAATTCGCAAAGATCTGTTATTTCGTTGTTGCTCTACAAATGTACACTTAGATAAAGGTCATCTTCAATGGTTATAGAAGTGAACTCATGGACCTTACTTGATAATTCTGAATTTGTTTTGATGGACTTCTTATCACATTTGATTGATAGTTATTGCTTTACCTTACAATATGAAAAAGAATTCTCTCTAGGAGCAAAGTATGAGTTCTACTTTTTCGTATTTCCTTATGCTTGTATTACTATTATTTTTCATCTGAAGTTTCTTTAGAGGAATCATTCAAATTTACTTTGTCCATTTTTGGAGGATAAGTTAAACTAGATAAAACAGAAAATATATTTTATAAACTCACTAAACCGAGCATACACAAATGCAGTGCATTGCAATGTACTGAGCAGGGACAAATTAACCAGGGCACCGGTGTCCCCCTCTGTGCTCCTTCCTCAAGATACCTTGGATGCTGCGATTGATGCTGCATCTAATGTGTGAGCTGAGAGAGGGCCATCATTGATCTGTTCATCTAAATAGGAGGAGCGATATTGTCTCCCTGCAGCCCACTTTGTCACCCCACAAGAGCCTCCAGCTGGAGGACCCCTCCAGCCACTCTTGGCCGCTTGATTTTGTCATGGCAGTTTCGAAGTCACTTGCCTGAGATGACAGTTTCTGAAACCCATGAAGTGATCTATTCAGAGATTATCTCCCCCACCAATCTGCAAGCTTCGTAAGGGGAGATGGCATGTTTTTTAACTGTTTCCAAGCACCTTGGACATAATAGAAGCTCAATAAATGTTTGTCCAATTAATGAATGAATAAATAGAATATCTTTATAGTTCAGTAGCTCTAATTCTTTTCTCTTGAATTTAAATTTCAGGTCCTTAAAATGACGAGGAATATAAAAATATTTATAAAATATTTATCAAATGTACATATAGCTAAATATTTAAAGCCTGAGAGCCTATATACACAAAGCAAATGAACAGCCATTTTTGGGAACTTGTGGCTAATGAATTACCATTTTAAAACATCAAGGGTAAGAGCTTATCGAATGACACTTTTAAAAGGAAAAAAGGAACTTCAACCTGTGTTTAAAAAGTAATGTGTTGGGCTTCTCTGGTAGCTCAGTGGTAAGGAATCAGCCCTCCAATGCAGGAGACACGGGTTTGATCCCTGATCTGGGAAGATCCCACATGCCACAGGGAAACAGGCCTATGCACCACAACTATTGAGCCTGTGCTCTAGAGCCCAGGAGCCTCAACTACTGAGGCCATGTGGCAGCAAATACTGGAGCCCGTGTACCCTAGAACCTGTGCTCTGCAGCAAGAAAATCTGCAGCAATGAGAAGCTTGTGCACCGCAACTAGAAAGTAGCCCTCTTTCACCACAACTCTAGAGAAAAGCCCATGCAGCAACAAAGACCCAGCACAGCCAAAAATAAATAAGTAAACATTTTTTTTAAGTAATGGAAAACAATACATATATAAGGGTTTCCCAGGTGGCACAATGGTAAAGAATTCACCTGCCAGTGCCGGAGACACAAGGGATGTGGGTTCAGTCCCTGGGTTGGAAAGATCCCCTGGAGGAGGAAATGGCAACCTTCTCCAGTATTCTCGCCTAGAGAACCTCACAGACAAAGGGGCCTGGTGAGCTACAGTCCATCAGATCACAAAGAGTCAGCCATGACTGAGTGCGCTCACACACATACACCCACATGTATGTATAAAGGAAACTGAATAGCTTGGCTGTACACGACTGAGCGACTTCACCTCACCTCACCTCACACCTGAAACATTGTAAATCAACTGTACTTCAAAAAGAAATAAAAAAATTTTAAGTAATGAATTTAGTTTAACAAGGTTCCAGCTCATCAAAATTGCCTAGAAAATTAAGAGCCCCCTAAAAATGACCATTCCTTAATAACGAGTGTGGTTTTTCTTCCAGACTTGTCTGGATATGTGCCAGCATGTCTAATTCATATTAGTGTTAGTTGCTCAGTCGTACCCTACTCTTTGCGACCCCATGGACTGCAGCCCTCTATCCGTGAGATTTTCCAGGCAAGGATACTGGAGTGCGTTGCCATTTCCTTCTCTGGGGAATCTTCTCAACCCAGGAATCAAACCCAGGTCTCCTGCACTGCAGGCAGATTCTTTACCAACTGTGCTACAAGAGAATGAAATTCACATTTGCAAATGGAGTCTAATTAAATTTTTTTATTTAAAAGAACAGTTATAAATTAATTTGTCCTGTTGTTCCTCCTTGCTCTTCTTTTAACAATTAATATTTAGACATCATCCTATAGTTAAGATTCAAAGCACTTAGCAATATCAATTTTATAATGAATTCAACAGTTCTTTATATTTGTTATTGTAACTTAGATCAAAAAAGAAATGCATCAATTTTGAAAAGGAACAGAATGAAAGAAAACTGTCTTATTGCTTGGCATTTGTTTAATACTTGTTCAACAAATGTGTTCAAAATTAATTCCTTTGGCAGTGCTCTTTATCTGACTCTCCTTGGGAAACTTACTCCTGCAATTATTTTTTTACTACTGTATTTTCATCCTCTTCTCTACTGACTGTAAAGTATCCAAACTTCTCCTATCATTAAAATAAAGAAAAAAAGAGGGTGGAGGAATTAGGGAGAGGGGGAAATTTGGAGGAAATTTCCCATGATTTTACATTTCTCTCTGGCTATAGCCCTTGTCTTCCATTTAAGTGTCAAGCTCCTCCAAAGAATAGTTAACAATATGTTCCAATTCTTTTCTTCCCATTCACTTTTTAAATACACACATACACATACAACTGTAAGATTTATTCTCACTATGGAAAAGTTGGAAAATGCCGTCAAATGAAAAAAAGACAATCCAAACCATTTATAAGTTGATAGACTCTAGATAACCACTACTGACATTTAGTTCATTTTGTGTATGTGCATACCATTACTACAATCAGAATCATGTGCAGTTTTGTATTTTTGTGACATTAAATTTTGATCATTTTACTCTCATTAAAAATTCTTCAAAACCACAAATTATTCCATCATATGGTTTTGCAGTCATTCTCATTGATTTCAGATTTTTACTTTTTTATAGAAGTGTATGGTACTTTTCCCCATCTCTGATTATTCCCATAGATAAATTTCTAGAAGAGGAATTCTAGAGTTAAAATGTAGCAATGCTTTAAAATACTTGCTACAAGTTTAAAATCACTTTCTTGAAAGAAAGTATGCAATGAAACACTAATAGTATGTGAAGGTAGTCATGGTATTGCTTCAGCATTCTTGAGTATTTACTCATTTTTATTAATGAGTAATAAAACTTTACTCATTTTTATTAATCTAGTAAGTGAAAAGTTTCTGGGTTTAATTTGCATTTCTTTTGTTACCAGTTCTATTGAACTTTTTAAATGCACTTATTAGACCTTTTATTTCTTCTCTGAATTGTATATTATGTGTGTTTTCTCCCAGTATTTTAGTGTTTTGAAATCCATTTGTGTAAGCTTTTTTATTTTAAAAGTCATAAATTGTAGCTATATTTTTTCTGTTTTTGTCTGCCTTTTATTTTTTTATGTTCAGAAGTGGAAATTTTTAAGTCAATAAATTGTTGAGTTTTTTTTTTTTAAACTTACAAGTTAATTGCTTATACAGAGATAATATTCACCAGTGCATGGCTTTAGTTCTCATGACTTAGATATATTTCCATCTGTTTACTTCTTTAATCCATCTAGGGAGACTTAAGAATCTAAACTGATTTGTTCCAAATCACTAACCTATTATTCCAGTGCCAGCTGTGAAAATTCCTTCTCTCCTCAGTTGTGGTGCCTCTTTTATTCAATGTTATTATTTATTACAGTTTATTATGCCAGATGAATTTAAGATTATTAAGTCAATAAAACAAAACATTTCAACTTTTGCACACCTATAATTCAACTTAAACACACACATAAAGGATTTACAGTGAAAGCCTAGACTACCCAAGGATTCTCTTAACATGAAATATGTATGTTGTCTTTCTATATTTTTTAAAGTGTAAAATATATAAATAAAGATCTGAATACATTGAGAAGTATACCACACTCCTGAATGACCTGAATATAGCAACTTTTCCTAAATTAATTTGTAGAAACGGAACTTTGCCAATCCAATCTTACTTTTTAAAATAAAAATATGAACTGTCCTAACTAAGACACCATGCACAACTAAGACACCATTTTTAGGTAAATTACATTTCTCTATCAGGTAAGCATATATAGGAACTTTTCATGTAGTCAATTTTTAGCTATCCATAATATATTGATTGACATTCTTATTTTGCAGGTATAAGTCACCAAGAATGTTTGCACATCAACCAATCAGACTTCTGTCACAGGTTGGGTTCCCTGGGAAACAGTGTGAGACTGAGATGAATGAGTGTGAGGTTTATCAGAGATGCTCTTGGGATCAACACTTGCGGAAGGGAAGGAAAACAAGCAAGATTAGGGAGGAGGAAGTAGATGGGCTACAACACAGTTAGAGCGAAATCCTCAGCCAACTCCACAGGGAGCTCAAGGCTGAGGGGGTTCTTTAGAGTTGTCTTTTTTTCACCACCATATGGACCAGTCATGGGATGCAGACTGCCCTGGGAAAGGAGTGTCGACTTAGAACAAATCAGCTTGCTTTCGCCAGATTCTTCCACAAGGGGGCAGATAAGTGAGGGTTTCCGCCAGCTGCAATCCTGAAGGGGGAAGGGACGGTGTCCTGCTGTGTGCTCTGTGGCATAAACTTAAAAGTAGACCTCATCATTTCCATGTTGTGAGTCAATTATCAGTGTCTACTCAGTAAGATTTGTAAAAGTAGAAGACAAATCTTGAGAGAAATATTTTTTAAAACACCCAGCCTAGTATCCTGCTGCTGCTGCTAAGTCGCTTCAGTCGTGTCCGACTCTGTGCGACCCATAGACGGCAGCCCACCAGGCTCCCCCTTCCCTGGGATTCTCCAGGCAAGAACGCTGGAGTGGGGTGCCATTGCCTTCTCCAATGCAAGAAAGTGAAAAGTGAAAGTGAAGTCGCTCAGTCGTGTCCGACTCTTCGCGACCCCATGGACTGCAGCCTACCAGGCTCCTCCATCCATGGGATTTTCCAGGCAAGAGTACTGGAGTGGGGTGCCATTGCCTTTCCCTCAGCCTAGCATAATCCATGTCATAAATGGATAAGAACTAGATAAGAAAGCGTCCTGAAGTCCTCATTGCTGTGTCTTGTCTGACTGGTAGACACGCAAAACCAGAACAGAAGAATTTCCATTCCCTTTGCTTCTCATTCCTCTTTAGTGAAGTAGCAAAATATAAAGAAGCCAGGAAGAAATAGGAGCAGATCAACGTACACATACATTCTTGATCAGGGAATGTCAATAATTATCTCTCCATATTAACACAGAGCACTCAGTGTTATGGCCTTTCTGAAGTGGGGTTGGGGGCTGGGGGGACAGGTAGAGAGGAAGGGGAGAATGGGGGCATTGCCGAGGTGGCAGCTGAGGATGAGTGCGGAGGAGGAAACGGAAGGAAAATGACCAGATCCCTGCCAGTGCCCACTTTCAGGTCACCTGCTTGTGTGTTGCCTGTTTTGCCTTCACAACAACCTCTAAGGTAGACACTGGTACTGCTCAGTCACTCAGTTCTGTTAGAGTCTTTGAGACCCCATGGACTGTAGCCTGACAGGCTGCTCTGTCCATGAAATTTTCCAGGCAAGAAATACTGGAGTGGGTTGCCATTTCCTACCTCTAAGGTAGACACTATTGTTCCCAATTTTCAGAGGGATATGTGAAAGGCAGAGAGGTACTGTAACTTAGTCAAGATTTCATAGGCAGCAGCTGAGCTGGAATTAGAACTCCCATCTGTTGGCCTTCTGCACCTGTGTTTCTTTCTGTTATATGCTGTAAATATGAGGGATAGAATAGAAGAAAACAATTAGAAGTCATCCTGCCATTCTAGTATCATTCAGCTTTATCATCCATGTGGTGTAATCAATATTTATTGAGTGATTATCAGGCCCTTTAATGTTTGTTGGGATTAAAAAGAGATGAGTAATATACAATTTTAGCCATAAGATGCACTGAATTTATCAATTACTAGCATGCTGGTTTTGCTATTTTGTTCCCTATCAGCGGCAAAGTAACAAAAATGATTATCCAATTAATTTCTTCAGTAGCTTGCCTGAGTTACCAAGCTGCCTGACAAGCTAGCATTTGAAAGACATTACAAACATAAGGTATGCCCTGACAGGTTTCCCAGGTGGTGGAGTGGTAAAGAACTGGTCTGCCAATGCAGGAGACACAGGAGAAGCAGGTTGAATCCCTGGGTCAGGAAGATCCCCCGGAATAGGAAATGACAACCGACTCTAGTATTCTTGCCTGGGAAATTCCATGGACAGAGAAGCCTTTCATGCTACAGTCCGTGGGGTCTCAGAGTTGGACGCGACTGAGCCTGAGTATGCACATACCTTGACACAGATTTTTGGAGATGAAAGAAGCTGCTGGCATGGACAGGGGACTCATCTTTCTAATGGAGGCAAAGTAAAAGATGTGATGTAGGGACCTCCCTGGTGGTCCAGCGGCTAAGATTCTCCTCTCCCAAGACAGGGGGTCTGGGATTGATTCCTAGTCAGGGAACTAGATCCTGTGTGCCACAACTAACACCCAGTGCAGCCAAATAAATAAATATTTTTTTAAAAGAATGTGATGTAAAGGAGTGGAAAATGAGAGATGAGGAAGACATTCCTAATTGTTTGTTGGCTTCACTGAGGAACCTAAAAGAGTAAGTTAGATACTGTTCATTCTTTCTCTTGGTATGGAGTCCTGGTTATAAGCAAAGGCTTTGTTACTAAATATACCCAAGTTTCCATCTGGTCCACATGCAAGATGCATATGTGGGCAAGTGACTTAACTTCCGTTACCTTGAGTGTCTCTGTACTTCTAAAACAAAGAATATTCATAGTACCCATCTTATTGACTTGTCGTGTGGGTTACCTGAGATTCAGGCTTAGAGTCTGACGTTTAGTGCTTTCTACTTATTAGCTCTGACTTGAGCGAGTTACTTACTCTCATTGTGCCTCAGTTCTCTTGCCTGCAAAGTGGGGATTATAACAGATCTTACTTCAGTGTTGTGAAGATTGTGAGTTCATGTATGTAAAGCCTCTAGAACAAGACCATCTTGAAGACCTATGTTTTTATAGTTGCCTACATATATGCATGTATACGTACTCCTAAAATAAAATACTCCAAGTTCTTGATTTCAGGCGTAACATGTCCAAAATTGAACTCATCCTGTTTTCCCCAACCCAAACCCTCCCCTCCTCCCATAGACCTCATCTTGGGAAACCTCACCACTGTGGGCACCGTAGTTGAGGACACACAAGCCTTGAGACATACACACACACTGGAATGTATGCGCACACACACTGGAATGTATGCACACACACACACACACCAGCTCCAAATAGTCCATGTCACTACAGTCCCTTCTCTGGGGAAGCGAGCAGCACATTTAATTCCTATGCTGAATTTCCCTGGGAAAGGGACCTGACTTTTGTCCTAGAATCTAAGGGCAAGATAAGATGGCAGGAATGTGCAGCCAGTGGCACAGTGAGCCCAGGTCGGAGGCTCACCCCAGTGCCCTCCGAACCTCCCATATCAGCCAGCTTTCCTTCCTTCCATCATTCCCAGCCACCAGTGCTCCCCTGGGGCCTCTTCCTGTGCCCAGTCCCTGGTTTCAGCCAATTTCAGCAATGAGCCTTCACAAAATATGAACTCTAATTAAAGTGTTTGCCGATAACTTCAGGTAGGAAAATTCCCCGGAGGCCTTTTCATTTTTTACAAGGAGGAAAAAGCAATGCCTCCTTCACGGCCTCTGCCCCTCCAGCCCTTTCCCTTCGTCCTTAATATCTGTCTGGCTCAGGAAACGCCCACAGCGGGTGGAGCAGAGGCCTATGTGGTTTTGTTCTCGGGGCTACTGCTCTGGGGGTGCTGGGTTACAGGGCAGGGTTTGCCAGGACACAACCAACATCAGTTCTATTACTCCCTTCCCAGATGAGGGGGCAAAGCAAGGGTCCTAGATTTGGTTTAGAAATGGTTACTACCAGTTACCTAGTCAGGTTCTTTGACTATTCCCCCCCGAGACAATTTCACATTCTTAGTTGGGAAAAAGGGAGACGGGGGCATATTAAAAAGAGGAAGGAGACATAGGTGTAGGTGAAGGCCTTGACAAGTTTTCTGAAGAGACTAGCTGTGCCTTGGATATACCAATGGCTGAGTGCCCCACTGGATCTTGAAAGCATAATAGAAACGTAACATTTCAAGCTGGGATGCTGGAATTTAACATCCCTGATGTTAAGGGGCTTCTAGCCCCCTGAGACTGTTTATTTCACTTTCAGGTTATCCTCTCTCTGTCCTTCACTACTCCTTCCTCTCCTCTCCTCTGTCACATGACAAACACTCCAGATATTTGAGAAGAGCTATAGGCAGCACTGCCCTCCCCCGGGGCCAGTGACGCGCCAATCTGCCTTGCCTTCTCTTTCTCAGCAGAAGCACGCAGTAATTCCCTATACGGATGTTGACAATATGATCTGCATTTCGAAATTTCAAGTATGTGATCTGTGCCCACTTTTGCTATCTGCTGTCAAACCATGTGTCCCAGATTTTGTTTGGAGAAGTTGTTACTCTAGACTCCTAGGCTACTCCAATTTCTCTCATTCTGACCCCCCAATCTTGCTATCTTTCTTTCCCTTCGACCCATTACAACTTCTTAAATGCTTCACACAGATACTTGTAAAATCTACTGACTTCTAAAGAACTCTAACCATGATTCTAAAGTACCGATGGACATGGAATACAGGGGTGACCAGAACATATTAGGAGAGGGTACAAATAATAAATCTTACATGATATATCGGTACAAAAGGGGAAGACAGAATGAGAGTCTAAACTTAATACAAAAGAGGAAAAGTGCATCCAATTCAGTTTATACCTGAAATCCCTTAAAACTTTGGATCTTTATTTTCCTAGATCAGTATTTGTCTTTTGTGGATTATACTTGCTTCCTTATCTCTTTATAAGTTAATATTTTTCTATGGTCCTCAATTAATTGTTCAACTTTTTCCTTAAGAATATCTACTCAATCTTTACTCTCAAAATACCAATACCACCTGGAGAACCAATACCATCACATGGGAGCCTGTTAGAAACACAGAATCTCAGAACATACATTTTAACCAGATACTCAAGTGATTCCTGTGCCCACTGAAGTCTCAGAGGCACTATTAACCTTCACACTCACCTGCAAATACTCTATGCTTCCTTGTCATGGGCTGGAAAAATCTTAAAATTGTGTTCCAAAATTGCAGCAACACATACTAGTCATTTATCCTTGACTGCGTGCATTGATTTTCCTCTCAAAGGTGGTGAAGGTGAAGTCGCTCAGTCGTGTCCGACTCTTTGTGACCCCGTGGACTTTAACCTACTAGGCTTCTCCGTCCATGGGATTCTCCAGGCAAGAACACTGGAGTGGATTGCCATTTCCTTCTCCAGGGGATCTTCCTGACCCAGGGATCGAACCCAGGTCTCCCGCATTGGAGACAGACGCTTTAACCTCTGAGCCACCAGGGTCTCAAAGGTGGATATAGTTAAATTTGCTTCCCTGGTGACTTAGATGGTCAAGAATCTGCCTGCAGTGCAGAAGATCCAGGTTCGATCCCTGGATCAAGAAGATCCCCTGGAGAAGGAAGTGGCAACCCACTCCAGTATTCTTGCCTGGAGAAGTCTATGGTCAGAGGAGCCCGGTAGGCTACAGTCCATGGGGTTGCAAAGAGTCAGACACGACTTAGCGACTAACATAAAAGAATAGTTAAATTCAGGGAAATTCAAGATATGGGTGACATAAATACTCCAAGAACCAGAGATAGGGTACTTCACTGTACTTCTAGGAGAAGAAGGAGATTTAAATCTTTGTCTTAGGATAAATATGGTGATGGGGAAAGAAAGAGATATGAGCAGAATCTAAAGTAACCTCAGGACTGAAGCTGAAAGGGCAGAAGATGGACTTGCAATGGCCATATTGGGTGGTAGTGAGAATGAATTTCCAGCCACTAACCCAATCCCCCTGGTTGGAAAGCAGAAGCAATGTAGGGGCAGTTAAGAGACTATCTTGTAGATATTTAGCAAAGAAATACTGTGAATAAAAAGGATGCTGTAGTGTCTTAAAGTTGTAAAAGGTGGACTGCAGAACTTCCCTGAGCCTCAGTTTTCGCATTTGTCAAATGGAAGGTCATTTCGAGTGTGAAGATTGTAATAAAGAATAAAAGCAAACCATGAGAAGCGTGTAGGCCAGAGTTGGCACATAAAAACGCACTGAATGGGCACAGAGGTAGCTGAAGGTATTCTGTTACCACTCTTCAGAGACTGAAAGCAGACAACACATCTAGGAAACTCTTCTAGTAGTAATAATAAAAGCAACAGTGAATAAATGCTCACTGTGAGCTGGGCGCTTTTCTAAAAGCGCCTTACAGAAAGTAGCGGATTACTCCTGACCGCAGTCCTCTGAGACAGGTACTGTTAGCCCCATTTGTCAGTTGAAAACTGAAGGACAGGGGAGGCTAGCGATTTTCATTAATTGCCACAGACAGAATTCAGATGTACGGTGTGACTTCAAATCCAGCATTCTTCACCACCAGCTATTCCACTGCATGTGTTCCAGTAAAGACAAAGAAGAGAGGTTTGGAGGGGGATATAGAAAAGAAAGGGATGAGCAAAAACCTACCAGGGAGGAAGAGATGGCAGTGAGTGAGCAAACAGCCCTGGATGAATAGCCAGAATCCAAAATAACCCTGAGCTGATGAGCAAAGCTGGGAGGAAAATGGAACTCTTGCCAGGAATGGAGGCTTGTTCGGGTTTTGGCTTGTCATGCTTGGAATGTTTAAGGTTTGAGCAAAATCTCTGGGATCATTTTAAAGCCATAAAGAATTATTTTTTAAAAATAAGATTGCTTTTGCTTTTTTGAACAAAGGACACTCAGAACCAACCATTCACCTGAAGCCTGTGTGTTTAGTGATTAGTTCTGTACACAGGTGAGCATTTCTCAAGTAGCACATATTTAAAGAGCATAAGTGGCTTTTTTTCACACCCCATTTAATTTACACTGGTTTTACCTTCCTGCACAGATGGCCTGCTTTTCCTCTTCCTGTGCTTAATTCTCACTGAGCCAGAGAATGTTAAATGCCCATGAGGATTCTAGTGGAGTGAAAGAATACAGGAAGAGGAGTCAGATGGTGCTGATATTACAACAAATCTGCAAGGAATGGTTTCTAAAGTTATGATACTATGTACAAAGCATTAAAAAGATATTTTGCCACATCATTAGTAAGAAGATGCAAGTAATATTAACTGAAAATAAAGAAGGAAACTATATAGTATGCCCAGTATGATTCTTTCAAATGGTGAAAGCAAAATGTGTATAAATATATGTTTTTATTTATCACATATTCTTCCAAGGCCAGGAATTTATTAAAAACATAATAGTGGCTATTTCTAGGTGATAGGATTTAAGGTGATTTTATTCGTTAAATTCATTTTTATTTTTCTACACTGAGTAGTTATTTTATAATCAGAAAACTTCTATGCTTTAAAAAAAGAAAAGCAACATTTAGAGTCTCTGTTTTTCCTGTTAGGTGTTTAAATCTGACGGAAAGCGGTAGTTTCTGCTGAATTTTTTGCCTAGCAGGGGCAGTATTAGTGCCCAAGATCTCTGCAGTTGTCCTGTTATTGGGCTGTTTGGGAGAGCCTTAAGTTCAGGGAAGAAGCGAGGAGCTTGTCACCACCAGCTGTTGATTGTTTAGCGACATGAAGTAGAACTGCTCTTCCTATGAAGTGGAAAAGTCAGCCAAGAGGGACAGAAAGAGGGGGTGGAAGGAAGGAAGGACCTTCAGAAGAGCCTTCCTCTTCAGCATTTTTCAGTGATGATTACCGGGGCTCTGCCGGCTGCAGCCTGCAGCTGGGTTTCCAGCTGTGCTTGGATGGGGCTGGGTGACGCATCTGTCAAGCGCCTGCTGGTCCTTCTCCAGGGCATGGAGACTCGTCAGTGCACCCAGTGGGGCTGGGGCTGCCCTGATACTCTAGGAGCAGGGCTTTCTGGACAGCTTTCAGGACACTGAAGTTCTCAGAAAGATCAAGTGAGTCCATGTACATAAAACTGAAACCTACAAAGCACTATACTGATGCATTTGTTGAGATGATTTCGGTCCTTAAGCTCTACAACTTTAATGTTAATGCTTAATCACGGTGACCTTCATAAATGCATCAGACAAAAATTTTTATTGTTTAACATATTTTAGAATTCTGAAAATAACATTACAGTGACCATAAAGAATGCTGTAGAGCAATAAAATTATGATCCATCACTCAAGAACCAAGTTACTTCCATCTGGGGGACTTGAAAGTGTTTATGCTTATAGTATAAGAAAGTCAAATTGCATTACAGAAATTCTGAAGAAAAAAAAAAGTATCATCCCTCTAAAATTCCATGACCCTAGGACAACTGTCATTAATTATGTATATTATCTTCCAAGTGTTTAGAACCAAGTTACTTCCCTCTGGGGGACTTGAAAGTGTTTATGCTTATAGTATAAGAAAGTCAAATTGCATTACAGAAATTCTGAAGAAAAAAAAAAGTATCATCCCTCTAAAATTCCATGACCCTAGGACAACTGTCATTAATTATGTATATTATCTTCCAAGTGTTTTTCTAGAGGCAACATCTTTAAAACCTAAGTTGTAGTGGATATAATAAAGTTGTAATCTGATTTCCTTTTGTTTTTCTGTTTAACACCATATTAGGTAGGAGTCAGTTTAGGATAATGGTTAAAAAATCCCATGCTCTGCATTAAGGTAGGAGATTCTTTAAGGAGTTCTCCTTCTATTAAGTGGAAAAGGGAAGTCACTGAAAGAGATCATTGAAAAAGGGCAGGGGAAATGAAGAAGAATATTCAAAAGAGACTTCCAAGGGGGTAATACCCATTTCATAGAATTACTGTGAGACAGCTATGAAGTAATATCCACAACACTGCAAATTTATGGCCTAGAACATAGAAAGCATTCAGCATATGGTACTTATTGTATCATATGTTGTTATATAGACTTTATATTAATTATTTTAATATCAATATACGATTTCATAGATAAATATACTATAATATCTCTATTATTGACTATTTTCTTAAAATTTTTCAGTGTTATAAGTAACACAGGACATTCCTTTTCTGATATTTTAGATGATTTCTTCTCGAGACCATACACAATTTTACGGAATTACTATGTCAGTGAATATTTTCTTGGTTCTGGATACATTTTGCTATATTTATTTCCAAACATGTTCCAATTTACAATGCCATTATCAATATTTGAAAGCAGTAGTTTTACTGCACCATTGCCAGGATTGAATATTAAAGTTAGCTTATGTGTAGGCACGTGCACACACATGTGTGTTTGTGTGTGCTCACTAATTTGGTAAAAAGCTAATGATGATTTATGAGGATTTTTGCTAAGTCAGGGCAAAGCCTCCAGTAGGCTGGCATGTGGAATTAGGAAGCAATGCTCCCTAGAGGTATTCTTATGGTCTGGGCAGACTAACTTTTCTGATTATGGCAGAAAGTTCTGGAAATTTAACTCCAGTGGTATGTGCAGAACAGATGCCCAAGTCTGTCTTCTTACTTACATTGGTCCAGAAACTCAGTGGGAATGAATTAGTCTTCAGTTCATGAATGGGGGTCAGCAGGTATAAAAAGTTTTAATGGTAAAATACAGAACCTCCAATGAAGAAAGAAAAAAAAAGGAGAAAGGAAAGAAGGAAGGAAGAAAAACTAAACTTCAGGAAGAGGCAACTGAGCTTTAGAGGAAAAATTCTCTTTGAATAAAGGCATATTCTGATAAAGGCAGGATCTGACTGCTGAAAGGAATTGGTGCTCTTCTGAGCACTTAGAAAGAGAACATGATAATAAGAAAAAGGAAAAATGTATCTCCTGGGGTACAACATCTCTGCTGTGGCCAATCTTTCTCGGAAACCACTAGCCAGGAAAAGCGGATTTCCCACCCCGCTGGAGAGCGAGAGAAGTCCTAGAGTGGGCGGGCCAGGCTGTGGCCTGTGGGCAGCAGAGCATTAGCACCGGCGGGGCAAGGGTGGCCAGCATGATGGACACCGAGGCAGGGGCAGCCCTGCTCTGGGCACCATCCTGATGACATGTGAGGCAGTGGGCCTGCCTGTAGCTGCTGGCCATCCTCTTTCTGAATTTCTGCTGTTGATCTAGTGTCTTGGACACTAGATATCCAATCTTATCAGAATCATCAGTGAAATAACAGTAAAAAGTCCTGGGGAAGATATCAGAGTAGGAAGGACCAGAAATGTCACCCCATCTAGAAAAAAAAAATTGCACTGGCAAAATCTGTCTGATTAACCTTCTCAGAACTTAGGAACTTGTCCAAGGCTTGAAACTTATAGAGGAGGGTGTGGCTGTTAAAGGAAAACAAAAACAAAACCCATCAACCCTAGGGAAGGGGAAGAATCTGACCTCCAGAGTTTCTATATTATCAAGAAATCTGTCTGATCCCTGGGTTGGGAAGATCCCCTGGAGAAGGAAATGGCAATCCACTCCAGGACTATTGCCTGGAAAATCCCATGGACAGAGGAGCCTGGTGGGCTACAGCCCATGGGGTCGCAAAGAGTCGGACACGACTGAGCGACTTCACTTCACTTCACTTCAACCTTCTCAGAACTTAGGAACTTGTCCAAGGCTTGAAACTTATAGAGGAGGGTGTGGCTGTTAAAGGAAAACAAAAACAAAACCCATCAACCCTAGGGAAGGGGAAGAATCTGACCTCCAGAGTTTCTATATTATCAGATTCAAGCGTCCAGTTTTCACCACCACCAACAAAAATCACAGGGTGTACAAAAAAATAGGAAAATCAGGCTCATTCAAAAGAAAAAAATAAGCCAAGTGAAACTGTTCCTAAAAAAGACTTTATGGCAGATCTGCTAGACAAAGTCTTTAAAACAAATGTCTTCAAGATGCTCAAAGATCTAAAGTCAAGAAATGTAAAGAAAGTAAAGAAAACAATAAAAGTAAAGTGTATGAAGAAAATGAAAATTAACTAAGGAAAAAGACTTCCGAAGCTGGAAAGTACAATAACAAAAATTTAAAATTCACCCAAAAGGATTCAAAGTAGAATTGAACAGAGAAAGAATCACTGAATTTGAAGATAAGACAATGGAAATGATCAAGTGTGAGGAACAGAAAGAAAAAGATTGAAGAAACGTGAGCAGAGAAAGCCTAAAGGACTTGGAATACACCGTTGAGCAGACCAACATACACATGATGGGAGTCAAGAAGGAGAAAGAGGAGGAGCAGAAAGAATATGTAAAGAAATAATTGTAAAAATCTTTCCAAATTTGAAGGCATGAATACAAACATCAAAGAAACGCAACTGCTCCAAGTAGAATAAACTCAGTGACCCACAGCAAGATACATTTTAATTAAATTATCAAAAGACAAAGAGAATCTTGAAAGCAGCTTGAGAGAAGTGACTTGTCACATATGAGGGATCCTCAATAAAATAATCACCAACTTTCTCATCAGAAACTTCGAAGGTCAGAAGGCAGTGGGCAGATATATTTAAAGTGCTAAAAGGAGAAAAAAAAAATCAAAATTCTTACATCCGGCAGAACTATTTGTCAGAAATGAAGGGGAAATTAAATCATTTCCAGATAAACAAAATCTGAGGGAAGTTGTTATTACTAGACCTGTCCTACAAAAAATACTAAAGTAAGTACCGCAGGTTGAAATAAAAGGACAATAAACAGCAACTGAAAGTTGTATGAAAAAATAAAGAGCTCAATAAAGATAAATATATGGGCAATTATAAAATCTACTACTATTGTAAAAGTGGTTTGTAACTCCACTTTTTGATTTCTACATGAGTTAAGAAACATACTATTTTAGAAAAAGAATGATTGTTGTAGCTTTGGTCTATAACTCTACATCTTGCTTTTTGCATAATCCAAGAGGCTAATTTATGTTTTGAACACACAATATATTAAAATGTAATTTTATGATAACAATTCATGAAACGGAGCAGAGATTTTGTATGTTATTATGGTTAACTGGTACATGTCCAAATTAAAATGTTATAACTTTAGGATGTTAAAAGTAATCCCCATGGTAACCACAAAGAAAAGAACAATCCAATTCAAAAATGGGCAAATGACTTGAACAGACATTTTTCCAACATGGCTGAGAAGCATATGAAAAGATGCTCAACATAATTAATCACTGCTGCTGCTAAGTCGCTTCAGTCATGTCCGACTCTGTGTGACCCCACAGACGGCAGCCCACCAGGCTCCCCCATCCCTGGGATCCTCCAGGCAAGAACACTGGAGTGGGTTGCCATTTCCTTCTCCAATGCATGAAAGTGAAAAGTGAAAGTGAAGCCGCTCAGTCGTGTCCGACTCTTAGCGACCCCATGGACTGCAGCCTACCAGGCTCCTCCATCCATGGGATTTTCCAGGCAAGAGTACTGGAGTAGGGTGCCATTGCCTTCTCCAATTAATCACTAGAGAAATGCAAATCAAAATCACAATGAGATATTGCCTCACAGTCATTAAGATGCTGTGGTTGTTCAGTCTCTAAGTCATGTCCGACTCTGTGACTCCATGGACTGCAACACGCCAAGTTTCCCTGTCCTTCACCATCTCCCGGAGCTTGCCCAAGTTTATGTCATGAACAATACATATATTTAAAAAGTATGGCTACTATTTAAAAAAAAAAAACAGAAACAGAAAATAACGAGCAAAAAATTGGAAAATTCGTGCACTGTTGGTGAGAATGTGAAGCAGTACAGCTGGTGTGGAAAATACTATGGCAGCTCCTCAAAAAATTAAAATACAATTTGAGTGTGATCCAGCAAACCCCATTTCTGGGTACATACAGAAAATGGAAAGCAAGATCTTGGAGAGATGTTTCTACATCCATGTTCATAACAGCAGTATTCACAATAGCTACAACATGGAAGCAAATCAGGAGTCCATTGACAGATGAATGGAAAGGCAGAATGTGATACCTACATACAGTGGAACGTTACTTAGTCTTAGAAAGGAAGGAAATTCTCCAATACGTCACAACAGGGAGCCAGTCACAAAAAGACAAATAATGTATGACTCCACTTACATGAGGCACTTAGAGCTGTCAAATCACAGAAATAGAAAGTAGAATGGTGGGTGCCAGAGGTTGAGAGATAGAGGTAATGGGGAATTATGTTTTAATAGGGATAGCGTTTCAGTCTCGTAAGATCAAAATAGTTCTGGAGATGGATGGTAGTAATGGTTACACAAAAATATGAAGGTACTAACTAGCACCAAACTTAAATGGTTAAGGTGATAAATTTCATGTATCTCATTATGTATATTTTAACACAATTAAAAAGTCTTGAAGAGAGAACCCAAGGGATTATCCTATAAGCAATGTGTATATATTTTAGTGTATGGAGTTTATAAAATCTGTTTTGATCACATATTGGTCCTTTTAGTTTCTTTCCCACTCTTAGCTCTGTTCTATTCAAAGAAGTTTGTCTAACAGCTGAGTTCTAAACAGGTGAGGTCCTTTGATAAGTGTTTTTATAGATTTATTTGCCCTCATCCAGGTTTATAACATATAAAGGCACTATAAAGGAGTGGATAAAAATGTAACAGACTGGAATCAAAAAGAAGTCAGAAAGACCTGGGATTGAATCTGAGCTCCAGAAGTAACTACCTATGTGACCTTGGGGAGTTATGCACCCTACATGCATATGAAATGATATGATGATGGTGCCTGGCACAATAAGAGTTGGTGCTTGTTGACATTATACTGAGAAGCCCCAGCAGGAGCTGAGAGCATTCACTCTTTCTCATTCTGCTTGGTGTTGAGATGAATATGTCAGTGTAACATAGCCAGTTCACTTTGCAGTGGGAATTACACGCAGAGCATTGCTTAATGGACAATCAGATGACATCAACAAAATGAGGATTTGTAATGGACTTTGTAAAATATATATATATATGATTTTTTCAATTAAACTTAGAAACTAGTCAAGCAGGGAAAAAAACCTTATTTTACCTGAATTTACCTGATAATCACAAACCTGGCCTGAGTAAGCATATGGCTTCTTAGGATAAGTCCTTCAAGACCTAGTTATGCAAAACTGGATTTCCTTAAAAGACCATAGCTTTGACTATACTGACAAAGGTCCATCGAGTCAAAACTATGGTTTTTCCAGTGGTCATGTATGGATGCAAGAGTTGGACCATAAAAAAGCTGAGCACTGAAGAATTGATGCTTTTGAACTGTGGTGTTGGAGAAGACACTTGAGAGCCCTTGGACTGCAAGGAGATCAGTCAATCCTAAAGGAAATTAGTCCTGAATATTCATTGGAAGGACTGATGCTGAGGCTGAAGCTCCAATAATTTGATGTGAAGAACTGAATCACTGGAAAAGACCCTGGTGCTGGGAAAGATTGAAGGCAGGAGGAGAAGGGGATGACAGAGGATGAGATGGTTGGATGGCATCACTGACTCGATGGACATGAATTTGAGCAAGTTCTGGGAGTTGGTGATGGACAGGGAAGCCTGGCGTGCTGCAGTCCATGGGGGTGCAAAGAGTCGGATATGACTGAGTGACTGAATGGAACGGAAAAGACCTGGAGATCAGATATTCAAAAGAGATACTTTTTAAAACAACGCTAGTATTTACATTTGAGATTCATCTTTCTTAATTACTTTTTAAAAGTAATTTATTTACTTATTTTGTTTATTTATGTATTTTGGCTGTGCTGGATCTTTACTGCTGCGTGTGAGGCTATCTCCAGTTGCAGTGAGCGGAGGTTGCTTTCTAGCTGTGGTGCATGGGCTTCTCATTGCGGTGGCTTCTCTTGATGCGAAGCACAGACTCTAGGCACATGGGCTCAGAAGTTGCGGTTCACAGGCTTAGTTGCCCTGCGGCATGTGGTATCTTTCTGGACCAGGGATCAAACCCATGTTCCCTGTATTGGTAGGTAGATTTTTAACCACTGGACCACAGGGAAGCCTCTCTTAATTATTTTTTATTTACCCTCTGGATGAAGCCTTTACACACACACCACACAAATATACATTGATAGGTTTATGTATATGTGTAAGTGTGTGTGTGTGTGTATGTGTATTCTCAGTCTGCCTACTTAGTTTTTTTTCACATGAAAAAGAAAAACACGCACTTGGAAGATAACTGTGGTGAACTTACCACTTCATTTTGTATCAAGAAAAGAGTGTTTGGGGCTCTTGGTGACTCTCTCCTTACCTCCCTTACTTTCTCTCTTTTTGATTTAGGCTTCAAGAAAGAAAGTATGAGTGTAAATGAGTATAGAGTACCTTTCTCTCAGGAGAAAGCACACTGAAGGAAAAAACATATCAATAACCAATACAAATGTGTATTTAAAACATGACTGGAATTGAAAACGTGTGTCCAAAGACTTGTACATGAATGTTGACAGCAGTATTATTCATAATAGCCATATTGACCAGCCTAAATGTCCATCCCTTGATGAAAAGATAAGCAAAATGTATTTATGCATACAGTAGAATTAATTTATATTTCTATATAAATACATACATATTGTATTTGGTGTATTTAACTCTGTGAATATACTTAAAAGTCACAGAGCTGTGTACTTTCAAACAATGAATTCTATAATATGAATTTAATAGTATGTGAATTACATTTCAATAAAGCTGCTTTTTTAAAAAGAAAAGAAGTGTCAACTAGGTTCTGATGGAACTATTGTAATTTTCTTTTTATCACCCTGCAAGTTATAGCATTTTCTTAAGCAGCCTGAAGGTTATTTATACAAAACCAACTTTTTCTGAAAACATCTTCACCTTAGAAATAAAGAGTTTTCCAGGAAAAACTGGGAACATTAACAGCAAATTTGCTCAAACTTCTTGGAGGATTATGGAAATGTTTGCATTCTCTATTCACACTCACCAGTTGAAGCTTCTGAGGCAATGTTTGTTTTCAGAACACTGAAATCTTCCTGGAGAGATTGAAGAATTCTTATCATTAAGAGTAATGCCAAAACAGTATTACGCATTTGACATGAAGAATTAAAGAGAATGACTAATGAAGCTCTAGCAAAGCTCCTTCTAAATTCTACCTCTGTTCTCTTCCAGTGTGTATGAGTCTTGTTTTCTTATGTTCAATTCATTTAAGCAATGAATTCTTCCAGAAATTGAGAAACTAGCAAACAACAAGTAAGTCCACTCTAAAAACAAATTTGAGCTTTTGATCGTGCTTCCATTTGATCTTCTTTAAAGATTAAAAGCAACAATGCCATCAATATGCTAAAGGAAGGAATTAGTTTAAAATAATATTACAGACGTTTAAGTTATGCAATGCTTTTAATCTTATAGGTATGAAAGTGGAAGTGAAGTCGCTCAGCGTGTCTGACTCTTTGAGACCCCATGGACCCCTACCAGGCTCCTCCGTCTATGGGATTTTCCAGGCAAGAGTACTGGAGTGGGTTGCCAATTCCTTCTCCAGGAGATCTTCCCAACCCAGGGACTGAACCCTGGTCTTCCGCACTGTAAGCAGATGCTTTACCGTCTAAGCCATCAGGGAAGTCCGGCAACTGATATTTGGGGGCTGGGGTTATTTTTTAGTTATCTATAGGAAAATTTCTACACAGAAAAAATTACATCATGAGGTTAGATTCAGAGCTTATTTGGATCATACATTTAATTATACTTATTGAGAAAAAATAAATTCTAATCCTAATAAATTCTAAAACAGATTAGAAAAAATAACACAAATCTCCGTAGCCTGCCAACCAGTATTATTATCAGTTATTATCAGAAATTAGCTATAATAGTCAATGAGCTAATTCACTGCTAACTCTTTAAAGAACATAGCCTCCAGAATAAAGCAAAAATAAATTAAAAGATGGAGACAGTCAGTCCTTTGCAATGTCTTTAAAGTCAAATGAGATGATTCCTTCCTGGGTCCAAACAGCCTTCTCTCCAGCTGATATCACCAAGGAATTTCCCACCCAGTAAGCCTGAAGGCTATGGTGGAAGTGAAGGGCAAAAAGACCCTCATTTCCAGGGACAGCTGCCTGTTTTTCCTGGCTAGAGACATCTGAACCCAGAACTGCCCCCAACAAGCCTTTGGGACACATTGGAAAACTTCAGAAGCCACTTTTGATGGCCCCCCTCTTGACATGACCCAGTGACTAGACAGCTATGACATCTGGTCATTGTAGACCATGTAGAGACTATTGCACCCACTTTGGATACCTTGAGACTCACTACATTAGATTTCATTTCTCACCAGTGCCTCTCCCAAACCATTCTAACATCTACAGTTCACCAAAGTGATGCACTATTCTTCTACATAGCAACCCTATTTACTTTTATTCTCACTTTCTCAACTTTGCTTGCCAAGGCATACTTTTTCTTTTCACAGATTCAATCTCTCCAATACACATTTTGCCTATCAATTTTGAAAAAAAAGTTCAAATCTCTCCACTAACCCACCCACCATCTGAGACTGATGGAGCATATTAACCTGGGCCTGGCAGAGTAACGGCAACCCACTCCTGTGTTCTTGCCTAGAGAATCCCAGGGACGGGGGAGCCTGGTGGGCTGCCGTCTATGGGGTCGCACAGAGTGGGACACGACTGAAGCGACTTAGCAGCAGCAGCAGAGTAGATCAACCTGTTGCCACACATCCTACAGACAGCTGGGCTAGCCTGAGAATTGAACCACGGTGGTGTTTGTGAATAGAGAACACCACTTCTCCCATGGTACATTCAGTTCCACATCATTTTTTTTTTTCCTTTTGTCTGCTATGATTTTTCTGAACTTCTCAGCATCACAATTTTTTACTACTGGGTATTGTCTAGAAGAACCATGGACATCTCATGAGAACTTTCAGAAGAACTTCCAGAAGAACTTCCAGTAGGCCAAAGAGTACAAAGAAATGAACAACTGACTGAAAATATCCAAATGGGAGACACCACTAGACGCTGCTTCCAACACACGTATCCCCTGCTTATACCCCAAATTGGAAGACCCAAGTATAGAGGTCATCAGATCCATCACCCTCTTAAGTCAACTACTCCATTCCAACGACCCTGACTCTAACCCTCTCTGATGCATTTACCCCATGAAGACACTCTATTTGTGTCATATCTCAGAGCCTGACTCTATAATCTGATAATAGGAAACCAAGTACCTCATCAAAAAGATACTAGAAGAATGGTGATCATCAAAAATATGGATAACACAAAGCCTTGTTGAGGATATGGAGACATTCGAACTGTGCTACTGGAAATGTAAAACGGTGTAGCCACTTTGGAAAGCAGCTTAGTGCTTCCTCAAAAAGTAAAAAATAGAATTGCCATATAACCTGACAATTCCACTTCCAGATATATACTCCAAAGAACTGAAAACATATGGCTAAACAAAAACTTGTTTACAGCAGCATTATTCTCAATAGCCAAAACCTGGAAACAACGCAAATGTCCATCAGCTGGTGAATGGATGAACAAAATATGGTATAACCCATACAATGGAATATTATTCAGGCACCAAAACGAATGAAGCACCAAGGTAAACTACAGCGTGGATGGACTTTGAAAGCATTATGTTATGTGAAAGAATCCAGTCACAAAAGATCGTATATTGTAGGGTTCCATTTATATGAAATACCTAGAATAGGCAAATTCGTAGAGATAAGAACTATATTAGTAGCTCCCCAGGACTGGGGCTGGCAGGGGAGGAAGGAATGACAAGTGCCTGATGATGAACTTGGAGTTTCTTGGCTCTGAATAGGCTTTACATTTCCCTCCCTTTGCCTTTCCAGACAAGCTGTGGTAATGGCTCTGTGCTATTGCTTGTCCCAGATTCTTTATCTTCCCTTGTTAGTTCCTTTAATCTTCTCCACATCCGTTTCTTGGGACAGTGGCTGATATCTGCCCCCTTTCTCTGTGTATGTCAGAGTTTCTAACTCTGAGGCTTCTTGCTGCCACTCCAAATATCCACTTCCTTATTCTCTAGGGTTACCACATTGATGGATCAGGAATAGAGAAAGGACTACATCACAACTCTTCCTTTCTCTCTTATTCTACACATACTGTTGAGAGATGTCAACTGTCCAGGACACAGTGTGGTGTTGGCCTCTAACTAGGGTGTTAGGGTCTAGGGTGTTAGACACAAACGGGCTCAGTGGCGACCTTGCTGTGCTCCCATGGAATTTTAAGAGACAGCCTGGTACCCAAGTTGCCCTGAAGCTTTAGGATTTTAGCTATTGCTATTTGTAAACCCCATTGTTTTTGTGAGTGAGGGCTTGTGTTATACAGACTAACTGGCTCCATTTTTCCAGGAAAGCGTAACTCATTTTCAGAAGACTAAGGTAGTTTAGGGTCAAGGCAGAGCCAGACAAGAACCTGTATTTATTTCATTATACAAAATACAAATCTTCCACTGTTAAATGTTTACAATGAGTTGAATGCCCTGTCAGCCCAATCAACCCCATACCGCTGAAAATAAACCGCTTGTTAGGCAAAATCAAATTTATTGGCCCATTGCTATGAAAGAGATCACAAATCAGAGAAACTGTGGAGCGTCTCACTAACCAAAGCAAAAGGTAAAACTAGGATAGAAAGAATTCTGGGTAAAGGCTATGACTAGGGTTAATAGAATTTAAATAAATCGGTGTTTTTATAGTCTCCCTGGGCTCAATCTCTGGGTCAGGAAGATCTGCTGGAGAAGGGAATGGCAACCCACTCCAGTATTCTCGCCTGGAGAATTCCATGGACAGAAGAGCCTGGCAGGCTACTGTCCCTAGAATCGCAGTCAGACTCAACTGAGTGACTAACACTTCCACTTCATTTTCACAAGCAAAGTAAGGCAGTGTAAAGTGGTCAGCCTCATATTCAGAGTGCAAAGGAGAACCAGGGTCTCATTTCCTTGATAAAAAGAAAGCTGACATAGATGTGGAATAGAAACTCTTTATCTGAAGCTCTGCGCCTGCTCTGTCAATCCAGATTGCTTCTCTGCATCAAAGTAACTCAGACCACTCCCCTCCCTAGACAAGAGTGCATTGTTGCTCTCTTACTGATAACAATTTAAATTAAATTACTTACATTTCTTCTTAAATATTTTTTTAATTCAAAAGTTTATTGTTCATTTTATGCACTGGCTCCAATGTTTAAACATTGTTTTCTTGAAATTGGCCATGATGGCCATATTTACACCACAGAAATAATCAAACTCTACAGATAGGGTGTTTATCCCCAAAGAACTGGTTTATCAACCCCCTCACTACCTCTCTCCTAGTCCTTCAGTTCCCCTCCTGGTCAGCGACCCATTGTTATCAAATTTTTTGTACCCTTCTAGAACTATTCTATGCACATGTTTCACACTTAAACACACACATGCACCTTTCTTATTACAAACATTAGCATACCGTATACATCATTCTCATTTTCGTCACACTAACTGTTTCAATTGACAAATACACATTCGCCTCAATCGTTTCAACAGGTGCATAGTATTCTGTGTATGGATGTGTCAACTTGTATTTAACCAGTCACATAAACATGGGTTAGAGAAGGAAATGGCAACCCACTCTAGTATTCTTGTCTGAAAAATCCCAAGGACAGAGGAGCCTGGCGGGCTACAGTCCATGGGGTTGCAAAGAGTCAGACACGACTGAGTGACTAAATAATATAAAAGGTTATTTAGGTTGTTCCCATCCTTTGTCATAGCAGATAAAACCATAATGAATAATATCATATCCACTGTGCACAGAATGTTCATTTTAGTTTAACAGACAAGTTTCTGCTCTAGAAAAGGTATTGAACATTGGAGAGTAATACATCAATCTTCCTCTGAAGCTTCCTTGAAGCATCAAGTTACTTACACTTTTGACAGTCTCTGATTTCCAAGAATAGTTTTCAAGTGAGGAAGAAAGCAGTCACTTAAAGGAGAGAGTTGGTATGTCCAACTTTCAGTGCAGTGTGTCCTTGGGGGAAATACTGTTTCTTGCTAACTTTGCAGCTGGCTTTATCTGTGTCTTTTATCCCAATCTAAAGAATGGCAGGACAGATCTTTACAGTCCAAGCTATTTTCACTTCTCATTGCCTTGGTGAACTACGTTGAGCATGTAGCAATAAGCAATAACTAAATTTCCCTAAGATTAAGCTGCTGAGATGCTGGGGGTTTTGTTTTGTTGTTTTACCAGAGCATCACCTAACCTAGCCTGGATGCCATAGATTGTTCTGTTTTAATTAAATCTCCACAAAATGAGGTACTAGCTTTGGGGCTGGTTCAGTTCAATTCAGTCACTCAGTCGTGTCTGACTCTTTGCGACCCCATGAATCGCAGCACGCCAGGCCTCCCTGTCCATCACCAACTCCCGGAGTTCACTCAGACTCACGTCCATCGAGTCCGTGATGCTATCCAGCCATCTCATCCTCGGTCGTCCCCTTCTCCTCCTGCCCCCAATCCCTCCCAGCATCAGAGTCTTTTCCAATGAGTCAGCTCTTCGCATGAGGTGGCCAAAGTACTGGAGTTTCAGCTTTAGCATCATTCCTTCCAAAGAAATCCCAGGGTTGATCTCCTTCAGAATGGACTGGTTGGATCTCCTTGCAGTCCAAGGGACTCTCAAGAAGAGTTGGTGATGGACAGGGAGGCCTGGCGTGCTGCGATTCATGGGGTCGCAAAGAGTCGGACACGACTGAGCGACTGAACTGAACTGAATCTGGTACCTGCTATGTCTTTTCAACTGGACAAAATAGGGTTAATGAACTAAAAGTATGGCTTTCCCGCCAAAGATAGGCCTAAAGTAATTGCAATTGAGAGAGAAAGAGATAGAGAGCAATAAAGCAAAGACATATAGAAAATTCAAGGTGTATGAGTAAAGAAAAATAAAAACTATGTCCTTTCAAAAACTTGTGCATAAATGTATATAGCAGCATTATTCATATTAGCCAAAATATGGAAATAATTCAAATTTCTATTGCTTGATGGATAAATATATCCACACAAAGAAATAGTATTTATCAGTAAAAATTAAGTACAGATACATGCCACAATGTGGATGAACCTTGGAAATATTAAGTGAAAAACACCAAGCACAAAAAACCATTTATTATATGATCCCTTTTATACAAAATGTCCAAAGTAGGCAAATCCATAGCTTCAGAAAGTAGATTTTGCCCATTGCTGAAAGAGCTGGGGTGGGAGAAAGTGGGGGAAATCAGGCATGACTGCTAATGGGTATAGGGTTTCTTTTTGAGATGATGAAAATGTTCTGTAATTACTGGCAATGGTTGCATAATTCGGTGAAGATACTAAGAAGCTGTTGAATCTTACACGTTAAATGGGTGAATTGTATGATATATTAATTTTATCTCAGAATAAGCTTGGATTTAAAAAAGTATATCTCACAAAGAACTGTGGGTTTGGCTATTGATATACAAAATTGATTAGAATCAGATGAGAAAAAGACGAAATATTTGAGAGAGTTAAAAATGCTAAAGGGACCACTAGCCTAGAAAGGAGAAATTGACTTCTTCGGATTTAGAACAGCCCTTCGTCCCAACCTTTGATGAGTAGAAAATGGGTTAGAAAAACTGCCTCACACCTAAGGAAAAGCTATTCAGTAATTCCCACTAAAGGCTAAATAGGATATCATAAAGGAGAGACTCTTACAGAGGGTTCATTCAAGGGCTATGAAGACAAGAGGATTTAAGAGTTCCTTGTGAAGGCAGAATTGGAGCCTAGTTAAAAACTTATCCCATCTCAGGTGAGGAAGCCCTCCCCGTGTTGGTTCAGCAATATTTTAGAATTGCTACAGACCTGGACTTCCAGGAGTATTTGGTGCACTGACCTCACCTATGATCCTTAGTGTATAGTGTATTGAGGGGCTGATATCTTTTTAGTTACTAGGACTTTCAGCAAGAAGAATCACATCTAGACCTAATGTAGACATAATAGGGTAGCAGCCCAATGAAGGGAATGCTATACATCGCCCAGAAGTCCTGGACTTGAAGGTTGATGCTGTGGATGACTTTTGCCTCACCTCCCTCAGAACCACCTGTAGGATTCCCCTCAGCGCAGTAGCTGGCGTGTGCTGTGCACTAATGGATGGGGATTATGCTAAACTGTATTAGAAAGGAAGCCAGCTGAGTCATGGACATACATAACCTTAAGGAAGTTGCTGGAGACCATGGAGCTAGTAATGACAAATCAGATCTTGAACAAGTTTTGCAAAACCACAAGGTCCTGCTTTCCCCCCAGACTTCCCATAAACTGTGGCAGAGTGACGATTAGCGTGGAACGATTCCTGGCATTGGTGATTATTCAGTTTTCTTCAACAAGTATTGTGAAATTTGTGGTGGCCTTTTAATTTAATTATTGCTTACATGTAACGTGTGTGTGTGTGTGTGTGTGTGTGTGTCTGTGTGTGAAGGGTCTTGTTTCACTAGCTTCTACCCTACTAGTAAGAAGGAATGTTCACTTGCTTGCTTTGCTGCCTCCGATGCAAGCAGTAAGTACTAAATATTTCTTTTTGGAGCAGTTTATGAGAGAAGAACATTTTCAAATTTATGAGGCTTTCGGGCATTTTCAGAAGAGATTCTCATATTTCACATATTTCCTTCTTTGGATCTTTCTTTTTAGAGATCAGTTTAAAAATACAACCCATCTATCTGGAGCAGAAGGGTTGTGAACCATGAGTTCCACATCTCTGGAGACTTTGAGTCACTTTAAAGGCAAAATATGAAGAAAATAAAAGGAAATTAAAAAGATATATAGCTTAGTTTTGGCCTGGAATACAGCATGATTCCATGATAGATTACAGTAGATTGGAGATATTGAAAGAAAATGCATCATTTACCAAAACTTAAGGCATATTTTTCCCCCCAAGAGAAATAAACAGCTGCTTGTTAGAACTGTGTCCTTATAGTAGGCATCCTCAATATATCTGGTTTCTTTTACTGCCTATTTAGACCAGACACTTTACTCTTAAAAATTATACTGATATATGATTTTGGCACATTTTCGGTAAGCATGTATAACTTTGGGAGTTTAAAGTCATACACTTAGGACCTAGGATTAATTCCCTAAATTTTTAAGAAGCAGATGGTTCAGAAGATCAGTTTATGATCACTTGTCCTTTGAAAATTAAAGACCTCCAGAACTAAATCTAAGTGACGGTCACCATGATTTTAAGGTTTCTTGCCCTACCTATTTAGAAAGGCTACAATTTCAGCAACCTGAAGGCAGTTTTTGGCAATGGCATCGCTGTTGAGTAGGGAAAAGGAAATGGATTATTTGACATTATGTCTCTTTTCCACTTTGATTTCTTCACTTCTCCGTCTTAGATATATCTGGAAGGACTTGCTTATCTCCTCAGCAACACATTCACCATCAAGGAGACTTGACCTCTATGTGAACTTCATGTTCATCTTGAGGCTATTGGGTTGTATTAAGGTAAAGAAGACTGAATTGTAGACAGGAAGCCAAGGCCACCATTCTGCCAGTAAGGCAAGAAAGAGGGGACGCGGCAGCTGAGCTTCTGGCTGGCAGGATTCTTGTTACCTTGGGATCTCATTCTCCTGAAAGAACTTCAAGCCATGTTTTTCGAACCCCATTGTATAGGGCCCTAGGTTAAGGCTGCACCTTATGAACCATTGTGGCGGGATGAAGCAGGTGCAAAGAATTGGGAGGCCGAGTCCTTAGAATCTAGACTTCACCTCTGACAGTTTCAATCAGCACAGCTCTGTTTTTATCTACTGTACAGGTTGGGCTCTATATCACATTAAATAATAATAATAATAATCAGATGAAAAAGTTGAACTTACCAGAACTCCTTTCAGGGAAAGTACCGTAAGTGGTGAGAAAGAATACTAAGGTCAGACATTTAGGAACGGTGGGAGCAGAAGTGATATCTTTAAGAGAAGAGTGGAAATAAAAAGATATGACAAGTAAACTGCCATCTCAGGAGAGTGGGTACTGATGACTCCAAGCTTTTGTTTTTCCTGAGATGAATTGGCTGATTTGAGGACAGAGTTGAACTATTCATGAGAAGAGGGGACATGATGTGCAAGGAAGGGTGGACAGAGAAAATCTCTAGTTCATAGGACAGCCGGGCTGACCTGGGGGAAGAATATGTCAAGTGGGGTTTTATGAAGCTGCACACAGTGGCATGTGCAAGGTAAAAAGTCCCTTTACTATGTAATCCTCTGACATCCACACCCAGGTAATATTTAGTAAAACTTGCTTTGGGTCTTTCAGCCAGAGAAGGCAAATAATGCTGAAATTTGCAGCTTGATGGTGTAGAGAAAAAAAGACACTGTAAGTGTTTCATTTGGTGATTCACTAGAAGGACTCTTAAGACTCAGTAGCAGGTATTCCTCACTGCTAAGGGCTTCCTTGGTGGCTCAGATGGTAAAGAATCTGCCTGCAATGCAGGAGACCCAGGTCAATCTCTGGGTCAGGAAGATCCCCTGGAATGGCTACCCACTCCAGTATTCTTGCTTGGAGAATTCCATGGACAAAGGAGCCTGTGGGGCTGCAGTCCACAGGGTCGAAAAAAGTCGGACATGACTTAGCAACTAACACACACACAAGGGTTATTACAGGAAAGGATACAGAGCAAATGCAACAGGAAAGAGAGACACAGCAGGGATACCAGAGAGGACCGTCATGGGCTTCCAAGACCTTTTTTGTCCAAGGTCACACAAGAATGCTTTTTGTTGTTGTTAGCACTCAACTATAGGGGCGTGTGTGGAATGTCTGTCTGGGGAAGTCCGAATGAGCCTCAAGTTCCAAGGCTTTTATGGGGGCTAGTCACATAGACATACCCTGCTCTGCAACCAGGCTTAGCTATCAAAACTCAGAATTCCAATAATGACATCAGGCACACATCATAAATCTTGGTGTTTATAAAGCAACCTGAAAAACCAGCATAGGATGATCTGTTGCTTCAAGGGTTTGTAACAAAATCATTGATCATCACATAAAGAACATTCTGAGGGTAGCATTTCCAGGAGTTGGCCAAGGGTCACTCAGGGTTCCCTTGAATCAGGCCTGCTCTGCTAATGTTTTCTTCACAACATGTGGGGGACAACCAAATTTGACTAGGATTTGGAAAAGGATGTCGCAGCCAGACTCACGTTGTAGAGGTTAAAGATGGCTTCTGCCACCCGGAGGCAGATCATAGGCTAGGCAAGAAAGCCTTCTAATTGGAGACCTCTTGTTTTTTTTTTTTTTATGTTTATTTTTAATTTTTAAAAAAGCTTTTATCAGAATTTAGTTGCTTTACCACGTTTTTGTTTCTGATGTACAGCAAAATGAATCAGCTATATATATACATATATCCCCTCCCTCCCACCAGACTCCCACCCTCATCCCACTCCCCTAGGTCATCACAGCCTGGAGCTGAGCAACCCGTTAGCTATATAGCAGCTTCCTGCTAGCTAGCTATTTTAGATACAGTAGGGTATATATGGAGACCTCTTGTTAAAGATGACTGAACTCTATTTTTTAAGTCTAAGTGTTTAATTTCATGATACTAGCTATATTTATTTGGCAAGCATTTAGTAAAATTTTGAGCCTCACCTCAACTATGCTGCACAGGGCATATTTATTCATTCAACAATTATTTTCAGAATGTATGTACTATTTGCTAGACATTGTTGTATTGGGGGTAAATTAATGAAAACTCAGATGTCTGTTTTTATAAAGTGTACAAGTCTTGTGGGGGGAAATCAGAACAGATGTGATTTGAGGAAGCTATAATCTACTGAGTTTGGAGAAAATTCATAAGAGAAGGCAGTTGTACTACCTGGAAGTCTAGAAAAAAGAAATCCAAAGAAACTGGTTATTGGTGTCTCTTGGCTATTTTACTCGATCAGCCATTCTAATTTGTCTGGAACTGAGGTGTTTCCCAGGATGTAGGAGTCTTTCTGTGAAAACTGTTCTCTCAGCCATGGGGGTGGGTCCTACAGCCATGGCTCTGCTGTATGACCTGTCCACCTGACTAGAAATTAGGACCCATTATTAACCAGTGTTTATCTCCAGAAGTTGGCTGGAGGAGTTGCTATGAATCTAACTGTAGAGCCCCATCATGAAGTCTGCACCCCTGTCACAGAAGTCTCTAGAATAAATCGAGCCTGTTTAACTTTTTATTTTGCAAGTTTCTTTTTTTAAAAAATTTTAATTGGAGGCTAATTACTTTACAATATTGTGGTGGTTTTTGCCATACATTCACATGAATCAGCCATGGGTGTATATGTGTCCCCATCCTGAACCTCCCTCCCCATCTCATCCCTCAGGGTCATCCCAGTGCACCAGCCCTGAACACTCTGTCTCATGCATCGAACCTGGATTGGTGATCTGTTTCACGTATGATAATATACATGTTCCAATGCTATTCTCTCAAATCATTCCACCCTCGTCTTCTCCCACAGAGTCCAAAAGTCTGTTCTTTACATCTGTGTCTCTTTTGCTGTCTCGCATATAGGGTCATCGTTACCATCTTTCTAAGTTCCATATATAGGCGTTAATATACTGTATTGGTGTTTTTCTTTCTGGCTTACTTCAGTTTCATCCACCTCATTAGAATTTATTCAAATGCATTCTTTTTAATAGCTGAGTAAGATTCCATTGTGTACATGTACTACAGCTTTCTTATTCATTCATCTGCTGATGGACATCTAGGTTGCTTCCATGTCCTGGCTATTGTAAACAGTGCTGTGATGAACATTGGGGTACATGTGTCTCTTTCAATTCTGGCTTCCTCGGTGTGTATGCCCAGCAGTGGGATTGCTGGGTCGTATTAGCTTAACTTTTAATTTTCTGAGGTACCCCAATCTCCTTCTAAGAAGCTCACTGCCATTTTCTTTTTCAAGAAAGACAATTACTTCAAAATGAAGGGACAAAAGATTTTTTGCTGGATGTGTTATTGTTTCCATAGCTAAACTACTATTATGATGCAGTCCAATGCAAATACCAAATGGATATTTTAATGTTATTTTAGAAAGTGATAAAAATGTATTTCATATGAACCTCATAAAAGTTTCTAGAGGTCCAGTAGTGTGGGCCGGAGAAGGCAATGGCAACTCACTCCAGTGTTCTTGCCTGGAGAATCCCAGGGACAGCAGAGCCTGGTGGGCTGCCGTCTATGGGGTCTCACAGAGTCAGACACGACTGAAGCGACTTAGCAGCAGCAGCAGCAGCAGCAGTGGTGTGGGCATATCAAGCTCTTTCTTTTATGCCATAATAGGATGGCCCCTTCTTCCCAGTCCTGGCAGATTGACTCCATCAGGTTGTTCTTAACAAGACCACTCACTGCTGCAGTAGACAGCTGGTTTCCCACCTTTGACAGGAAGTCTCTGCCATCATTCTTGCTTATGTTAATTAAATGGATCTTCTTTACTTTGTTGTTAGAAACTGAACTAAAGCGAATTCCCTAGGTAAGAGTATTTCCAAGATGATAAACAGCTCTGGATTTTTCTGTGCCTTGGCTATTCCTCAAGCTTACTGGAAATATCTGGCTCTCTGTAGAGCTGAAATTTGATCTCAAAGGACCCACCCACCAAATATAGTTCAAATTTCAGATCAATAAACTGGCATCCCGCGTTTAGTATTTCTTAAAAATGAAATCATTTCACTAGATTTTAAAAGTGGTGTGACTGAAAACTATGGCTTCTGTGAAAACCTGAGTCTGACACATTACCCCAGCCTCTTTCCATGGGCATGTTACTTGCACACAGTAGGTGTTCCATTAAAGCTTCTCAGATGACTAGAAACTCTGCTAGTCCTTTGTTCTTGAGATGTTGCAAATTCTGCTGTACTTTCTAAACACAAACTATTTCCTTCCCTCTTGCACAATGTTAGTAACTGGATATAAATTTCTTACATTTAAGGGTCTCTCTGTCTTTGGAACCGCTCCCTGGCACACCTGTTTTGGATATTTCACTTTCTAAGCCTCAAGCTTTCAGCCAACCAGCAGGCCACACCTGAGCCACCCCGTGTATGTTAATAACCTTCCTCAGTGTCCATCCCTCAGGTAACCTTCAGCTGCTCTGATCTCTCTCTAGCCACAGCACTTCCTCTCCTTTACTGGAACTATTCCACAAGGGCTGAACTCGTGACTTCTTCCCAGGCCTATTTCAGCACCCCTTACTTTACTCATGCATCAGTAATCACTTGGATACCTTTCTGGGGAAACAAAAATTCCCAGGCTGCTCTCCAGACCCATGGAATGAGCCTACATAGGTACATGCTCCAGAAAACTGAATTCCATTCAGGACCCTAGTTCTTGGACCTGGAGTCCCCGGATAGTGGCACATTAAAAAGCTCCCCAGGTGTGATTATGGTACACTATATTTACTTACAGCAGGTCTAAGATTTGGTCCTCCAGATTAAAAAAATTTTTTTTTCCATTCCTCCAAATACTTGGTAAGCAAACGTTTTCGATGACCATTTTTTCTTCATCATAATCACTAACACTATATGAACCCCTACTAAGTGCTACCTTACTGTGCTCACAAAATACACCAGACATGACTTATCACTGCTTTAAATAAAACACTGCTACTCAGGATTAAGCATGTATTTATTTTAGTTCAGTTAAAACAAACATACAATGTTTCATTGAAACGGTGTAGCACTCTTTGCCAACAAGTCTTACTGGAATTGTTGGCCTCTATAACAGTACAGTGGGGATATTTACATTATATACAGAAAGCTTACCACAATCAGGTTCTCAAAGGTCTTCCACCACACTAGAGCATATTTGATTTCATTACACTAGATCATGTTTTAATGTGATGTTTTAATAGCTACTACATTTTGAAAATTTAGACCTTATTTAAAATTTGAGAGTTCTGAACTTGCACCAAGTTTTCATGAAAAAAAATGTGTTGTTCACGTAGTCTGCTTATTGCAAATACAATATTAACAGTATTTTAAATTTTTAGTGTTTACAGTTTGTCAATTTGTTGAAATCTCTGTACAGGTACTTTTGGGACAATTCTTATAGATACATAATGTGAATTCATCAAAATGCAGTTAAGAAACTTATAAGGAAGAATATATACATTTCAACCCAAGACCCAAACCTGACATTATATACAACCTATTTACAAATACATATGGACAGACACTGTATGTACATAAGATTATCATAAATATTGAAAAATAGGTTAGCTTTAATGGATTAATGCTGTTCTATAAATAACATTAGTTATAACTGAAACATCCACGGAAGACAGTAATGCAAAATGAGGTGACAAGACAGTGGTTTTAATACTGAAGACTGCTCATTACTGGGAATTCACTGTTTAGGAACCTCCAGGTAGACAAAGATAGCTCCAAGAAAATCATGCAATGAAATTTACCCTTGGCAGTTGATTTGGAACCTCAAACAGCCAGGGGACTGGAGGAACCTTCCACATCAATTTTTTTTTTTTCATTTCTTCCTGGTTGCCTCAGTATTTTCTCCCAAATAAAAGGATGTAAACTGTAGAGGTATTCCCAGGCAAGTCTTAAGTTACAAAACCAGCGATTCTTTCCAGGAATTCAAGCAGAAGTGCCAATTCTTGGTCTGAGCTACAGGTGAGGTTCTGGATTCGAATGGAGTGCCAAAAGCCCAATTGAATGAAAGCAGTGCTGTAGAATCCGTCTTCTCACTGCCTTTCGAGATGGTCCCCACTTTCATTTTTGTAGAAACAAACAAAAATGGACCATTGGTTTCACCCAATGGAGCACTACAAGACGTCTTCCAGTTCAGTTCCACAAGGGTCTCTGACTACAGACACATCTTGTCTGCAACTGAGTCACATATAATACAAGAATGCGTAACAAAAATCATGTCTGCCACATTTCTGGCCCTTGCCTAAAACTAAAAATGTTAAGTTTAAGAGAACAACTTTACAGTCAGGTGACCAATTGATGATTCCATTATTTGCTTCCCTCAACCACTAATGGAATTATGTGTATTAGATTTTAGACATTATGCCTGATGAGCAAAGTACCACATTATTTAATAACATACTCACCATACACCATGACGTACAATAAATGTGCTCTTAAAGCCAAGTAATTTTTTTCACTTCTAACTGGGATTGAAATGGAAGAGTGATCATGCAATCGGACCAATAGTTACACTCAGGTTGCACTGTTTCCCCTAGCTAACCATTTGTTGGATGTAAACAAGTAATTCTACGTTGAACAAGAATGAGATGACAATGCAGTGCACGTGAGTTTTTTTAAAAAGCTTACTGCATGAGAAACCCAGTGGCCTATATGAAGAGAACTTATACCAAATACAGGTGTAACCTATGGATTAATTAGACCTCTACTGTAGACAAAACATGAACACAACTAAACCACACATTGTCAAGTAATTCACACTTCCATAGCAGATGAGCCATATGAAAAGTTGTACTGTACTCTCTGGATAGAACAGTTTTGGCCTACAGCCATCAAATGCCCATTTTCCACTTCTGGAAGCAATGCCAAAAAAGGGCTGGCCCAAAAAAATCCAGAGCTGTCAACCCAACTCTGGAGGCAGATGCAACTGAATAAACCCTGTTTTACCCAATTGCACTATTTGGTACCTCAAAATTAGTTATTTTATTTCCCACAGAAATACCTGCATTATCTTCCATTCTAATAGACTGAAGCCATAAATATTTCAGAGTCTAAATGAACAAAAATATTTGGGGACAGAGAAGAAAAGTGATGAACAGAGTTCACCTGATTTGGTGTAGCCACAATCAACCAGTTGTCCTTTAAAGGTAATGTCTGAATGGAAAATGCTCCTAATTACAGTGTAATTTTTCATTATATCATTTTCTCTAAAAATTATTTTGGATAAGAAAAAGTATTTGGCTTAGTATGCCTACAAAAAGGCAAATCATTTCATAATACTAGTAGTAATTATTTTTAAATAACAATGATTTTTTTTCATGGACTTCATTGACAACTGCTTTTGGATAAAGTTCAAAAAAAGCAATTTTTAAAAAATAAAATAGTGCTTCTGAGGTCTTTGAATATTTTTGGTACAAAAAAATAATAGTGTTCTTCTCAATGGTTATTTCAATACTTTGCTGTAAATTAAAAAGAATTATTTCTCACATCGAATGGTTCCATTAGGCACATTCAAGTAAAATCATAAAATATCCAAGTTAAACAATGACACAGCCAAACATGTGGCTTGATTAAAGTTAAGAGTTCGTCCATTCTCTGGAATGGAATAAAATTGTCACTTCCGTTAACCCAAGACTCGTGGTTTGGTGTTAATATCCATTTTTACCATACAGAATAGTTTCTTTAAGAACAAAACAAAACAAGAGTTCACTTATTCTGCACTCAGAAGAACCAGCGAGGAATCTGCACTTCAAAAGGAAGTGAAACTGAAAACATTAGGTGAAATTTCATAGTAGTTGAGAGCTGTAGACTCAACACTGGCATCAAATGAACTATTGCGGAGTTTTAGAGGTGGTGGTTAATGGCCACCTCCCGGGGCATTGTGGACCCAATCCAACACAATCAAGGCCATGCTTCCGGTCATCACCACTATGCCACTTAGCAGGAAGAACATAGCCTGCAATGAGCACAGAGAAAATGGATTAGCAAGCAACAAAACACATATGCTAAATATTCTTCTACTTTTAAAAACTAGGCTTATAATTTCTAAAGGGCCTCCCAGGTGGCACTAGTGGTAAAGAACCCGCCTGCCAATGCAGGAGACACAAAAGATATGGGTTTGATTCCTGGGTTGGGAAGATCCCCTAGAGTAGGAAACACAACCCACTCCAGTACTCTTGCCTGGCGAAATCCACGACACAGGATTTACACTGGTGAGCAATAGTCGGTGGGTCCCAAAGAGTTGGACAGGACTGAGTGAATTAGCACATACAATAAATTCCTAAAAGTGCGTCCGTATTATCTCACAGAGCTACAGTTTAGCTCACTAAACTGTCTTGAATGATCCAAGTTAAGTAAGGAAAGTCGCTCAGCCGTGTCCAACTCTTTTTGACCCCAGGGACTGTATGTAGCCTTTCAGGCTCCTTCGTTCATGGGATTTTCCAGGCAAGAATACTGGAGTGGGTTGCCATTTTCTTCTCCAGGGGATCTTCCTGACCCAGGGATCAAACCCAGAAGACTCTCTATGATCTGAGCCACAAGGGAAGCCACTGAATGATCAATGGGTTATCCATAGAATACTAAGTTACTGTATCTTTAAAATCTTCTCAAACTTTCCCTTCTCATTCCTTTGTATCAAAAGAAAAAGTAAATAATCTTCTTTACTAAATAAACTATTGCATGCAACAAAACTGGACTGATATTTTTGCATTTTTGAAAAGGAAAAATCCTAACTTTTAAAATCAAATCTATCTTTAAAAATGCAGCCTGAGATGAAGCTGGAGGTTTTTCTAAGAGACATGAATAGGTCTACTCTAATTCTACTCTTCAATTACTGCATCAGACATTCTGAGTAAAACAAGGTAACAGTTGTTGGTTCATAAGCATTTCTAGTACTTCAGTCAGACAACAGTTGTGGAGAAAAAGGACTGAAATGCAGTCTTTCTTTTAAGTATCCCCACCAGGATCATTCTTGGTTAACATATCATAATCTTTGTAAAATTAGTTGTTATAGTTTATAGTGTAATAACACCCTGACCCCACTTGAGCTTTGCTTTGAAAATGGTTAGTTTCATTTGACTAAATACTCCATTTTTTTCTCTTTTATACACACCGGGTCCATTTAAGTGCCTGTCACACAGCAGGTGGTCAAGATTATACTTTTAACCTCTATTCCTATTTCTAAAGTATCTAGCAACTTTCTTGCAATAAACTTAAGAATACATATGAGAAGGCAAACCATCTCTCCCCTCCTCCCCCATTCTTGCATCTGTGAAGTACACAGTTACAGGTATATTTATTAGAAACTTAAAATGAAACTACAATAAATGACATTTAGGAGACTAAAATTACAATCAGTTGAGGAACTTTGGCGTTAGATTATTATTATTCTTCTGGTCATAAACTCTTACTCACCCCAATCTTTTGTACAGACTTCATTGGTTCTTTCTTCACTAACTTGATATAAAATGCAGATGGAAGAATAAAAATCAACATAGCAGCTGCAGATGCACCTGTAAAAACAGCATTGACTATTTCTTAAGAATTCACTGAATCATTTGCTATTTCTTTAACTTTAAAACTTCTGATATTTCAATCAACTGTGATACTTCCTAAAACTTACCAATGAAACCAAAGATATCCCTAATATTTGGTACAAAGATGACAAGCAAATTGGTAAACACCAAGATAGACACTGTAATGACACTATGACGCCACCAACTGAACTCTTTTGATGCACACAGCAAATGAGTTATGGAACTCCGGATCTGCAAAAACATAAGTGAATAAATAAAAATTGCAGCTTTAATCAATGAAAAAGAGCTATAAACAATAGGAAACAAGTAGCTATTTAAATACTCCTCCTCTATTTACCCCTCCTCTACTGCTCTTGTCCTAAACATCTAAGCACTAGAAAGATCATTATATTCTGAATTATGGGGAAAAGATCCCAAGATGTATTTTAAAGATGGACAAAACATTAAAAAAAAAACAACACCTTTCAAAAACCAAAAACCCCTGATACTGCTGTAGTAGTGTTTTTCTTCTTACAGAACATGAAAATCTCACAAATCTTCATGTCTAACAACTCATTCCTACTGAAGAGAGAGCAGGTAATCACTTACTGGGAAAATGACGACAGGTACTGTCAGGGTGACAGCCACCAACACAGCCAAACGGACAATGAGAAGCAGAATATCAGTTTCCATGACAGAAGAGTAGGTGTGAAGCAATTCTGACTCAACGTGTTCTGTAGAGAAAGACAAAAAAAAATGCTTCATGTGTGTTGTTCTCTCTGGAGATTAGTTAGAAAATCTAACTTACAGCTATTATCTGCACCAAAGTTATTAGCTACTCACAAAACGACTATAAACTAAGAGGCTAATAAGATTAATTTGGAATTAGGGTTAATGCAATTAAAATAACATTGAAGGAAAATTTTCCTAAATACCTAGGAGAGATTTAGCCACATGACCCCCATTAAAAACAACAGGAGCTAAATAGCTAAATCCCAGGGTTTGGCTTACAGTCTGCATGTGTGTTGTATAATCTGAAGGGAACAGGAGAGGAGAGTCAGGATGAACCTAGATGCAAGCACATCACGTATAAAAATGCCATCATATGGCTAACGGTAGATTTTGGAGCCTGTACTCTAGAAATTACTGATTCAATATACACTACAGGGAATTGTAAACTCTAGGTTCAATTGCTCATCACAATATGAAACATACTGAAACAGACTGAGCATTTAAAGTGACAGAACTATACATACAAAGTATGAATTTCATTTCACTAAGTGTCCTTTTTGTAAACTGGACATTATTTACCGTAAAACGTCAGGTATCCAAAGAGGGCAGCAAGCAAGTACATGAGAAACATAGCAAAAAAGGAAATCTTGGACACATTCATCATTCTTCTACGGCTGCGGCTGCACAAATTCAAAGGAAAATATACATACATGTTATAGCGGTAGTTATAGCAGTAATCTAGTATTTTTCCAGCTTTTCCAATTAATTTATATAAAAGTTGCTAAAGCACTCACCCTTTAAGCTCTTCATAAATAGGAAGAATAGCAGGATGACAGACAAATGAAAAGGTCAGAATTGGCACAGCATAGACAGTCTGCAAAAAAATGTAAAAACCTTCTTAACATCCTGATGTAACAAAATCATGTGATATCACAGTTTTGCAACTTAACATTTTATACTCATTAATCTTAGAAATCAAAGCTTAAAATGTTTTCTTGCCTAATTAGCTCTTCTAATTTGTTCACTAAGTGTGAGCAATATTCTCACTTCTGAATGTGGCAGTTACTAAGACGAGATGATCTTCTCATCTTTCAATCTACTTTAAGATACAAATCAACACTTTCTTCTCAGTCCTCAATAATGCGCTAATAACCATGTTTCCTAAAGAGGAAGCTATTACCTCATCTCCCTTTACCTTGGGAGTGTTAAAACTTCCAGTGGGTTATCTTCCCTATTTTCTTCCCTAAAATCTTTCTTTGAAAACAAAATGATTATAGTTACCTGTGAGTTGAAGATAAAATAACGTGGTTGGCAAGAATCACTTTCAGTTCTATTAAAACCCACATCAGGTACAAAAGTTGCTGGGTGTGTTAAGCTGACATTTACTGTTTCATTAACTAGAAAAGCAATTTCTGCAGGACAAGAAATCTGAAACTTCTTGCAAATCACCTGAAAATATATTATTTTGCATTTGTTAGAATGAATGAATAATGTGACAGGGCTTAGAAAAAGAATCTTTAGCTTTAAAGAAAAATTATACCTACCACAATCAGAAAGAACATCATACACAGCAAGGAAAGGCCACTGGTGTATCCCAAATATCCTATAAGGAGGAAAAAACATGGGATTCATTTACTAAACCAGGTTTAGGGTAAATATGACTCAATTCTGTTTGTAAGACTTCAGTGTGGACACATGAAATTTCTAATTCTTATACAGCAAGACGCAGAATTACTTAAAAAACTTGTTAATAACTAAATTGGTAACAACTACTCCTTTTGCATTTTTTTATAAAGCACAAGATGTTTTAAATGGCAACCAAGTGCTTGGGCCTTTTGGTAAGAGAATTTCTTGAAGACTGGCAAGTTACAAATGTGATTCTCAAAGGTATGTTTTTGGGGTTCTTTAACTCAGCTCTCATTAATTTCTATTAAGAGAAAGCCAACTAGTTGGTGGGGCTCATTTCGATTCTCTTTAGAGATGGATTTGCTCACCTAAATTCCTCAGCAGTGACAAAGGAAGAATGAGCACCAGTGATACCAGCAGAACCAAATAGTCACCATTCAGATACCACAATCTGAATGAAAGAGAAGAAAACCAAGGTCACAACCAGTCACAAATATCCTCAGAATAACATATATTTCTTCTCACAGCACTCGTTTTATACTTAAAAAAAAAAAAAAGAGAGAGAGAGACAGGTTGGAAAGAGTTATCACTTATTCAAAACCTCACATAGGCAGGAACAGCTTTCTAACTTAGTGGGCATAGTGAATATTCACTCAGGTTAGAAATGGGGTCTGAAACAGTATCATTTTTGTCCCACTGTTTTGCTCTGGGAAGGCTGCCAGCTGCTTCATAACATAAAATGCTTCTTAAAGGCTTGATACTAACGTAGGGAACAAAGCGGCACTGTTAAGCCAGTTAATCTTATCTTTAAGCATTTTTAGAAAACTGTACACCAACTTTGTCATAGCTTTAGCTCACATTGTTTTCATGCTGGAAAACAAGGAAATTTTAAAACAAGTTTCTATCAGACATTTGTTAGCAAATGTACTTACTAAACATTTCAACAAGGAAATTTTTTCACAGTTCTATAAAATACATAGGCAAAAAACAAATAACAAAACCCCGTCCCCTCCAAACAAGAGTTTATTTCAGGCTGTCAAGAGTACGTTGTGACACCTTGACCCACCTTGACTCCAACAGTAAAAAGATCCCTTCTGAACTCAGAGAAAATGTTATGCACCTCTCTCAAAGTTTTAGCAATGCTTTTTCCTTTTTAGGTAATCAACTACACCTTGCTTTAAATCACTTATTTTCAAATTCTAATTGCCCTGTCAATTCTAACTCTGCTCACTTTAGCAATAAAGACCCCCCACAGAAAACTAACATTTAAAGACCAGCTTATTAGGTTTCAAATGCTGCAGAGATAACCACACTTTTCGGTTTTGAGATAATGAGCTGCATGTAAGCAGGGAAGTACATTATCCCTCCTCATGTTTACTTTAGATAAAAACCTGTTAGTCTGCTCGAATGAATAACTCTGCTGGAAGGACAAGGTTTCTACAGCATGGCCATATATTTTCTGGTATTCTGCATTTTCAACAGATTTTCCAATTCACAAAAATCAGACAGGGATTGATTTTCAATGTAATCCAAAATGTTAATCCTAACTTAGGTTGGGGTATAAGTTATTCAACTATATTCAACTATATCTTCTGGGGACAGTAAAGAGAAAAGGTAAGTAGTTTCAGAAAACCTGTTTGCATACATTCATTTGAAATTTGTTATTCAGTTAACTATCTAGCTACTATCTTGACCTTTCCTTTGCTAAGTTCAAATCAGTTTCTGGGGGACTTCTTGGTCAGTTTCAACAAGAATATTAACAAAAAATAATTTACTGATAATCATTTTGTATCCAACTTTGATAAAATGTATCTAATCATTTTAGACTGCAATTGTTTCTTATGAGTAACCTTACTTAGCACCTACCCATTTGTATCTTCAATGTTCATTAATGCCTGGATCACCAAAGGTAACTCATATTTCACTATGAAGAGGTAGCTTGACATAGCTGGAGGAAAACAAAATTATACCATTACAAGTGCAAAATGTTGCATGTGACACCAAAAGTAGCGTGCCACCACTCTCTGCTACATAAAGAGCAAAAAACTATACCCAAATCGTCTTTTAAAAACTCTTACCTCCAATGTTCTGCATTGTAATGGATCCAGATGCTGTGAGCTTCCCAACCATTCCAAATGCTTTATGTCCCAGCTGTTCATATAATAAAGACCCTATAATTTAAAGAACACAGACACATGAAGGGAGAGAAAGAAAATCATGATAGGCATAATTGTTTTAGAAACGTAGAGTGCTACCATACCTCCTTCATTGGCAGTCTTCAAAAGGAGATGAACAGAATACAGGGAAAATATTGACACAAATGTCAACAGAATTCTGATGAGAGAAGAAAAAGGTACAGGGTTATACATAAGCATGTCTATACCTAAAAGACAATTCCTTTTGACTTTATTTAAACATTAAATACAAAACTTGTCCTAATGTTTTTGCTAGACAGAATGACCCCAATGATGTGTGTTCACTCTTTTGGCTAGAGTGTCAACAAGCTCTCTTACCTCCCTAAACATGACTGCATCCTGTCTCAGGTAATAGCTTTACAGTACTGGTTAGGAACAGGGTCCACCCACTGAACCAAAGGTGCCGGGAGACACTGGAAAGACTATAACTTTCCAGGGGAAGAGTTATAAGACTTATATTTTGATTCTGCTACCGTGGTAATTAGTTATGTACTCGCTACTTCTTTGTGTTGTAATAGTTTGTATACCTATAGAATGGCTTTAACACTTGCCAGTTACTTGGGAAATCCAACTGAGACAAGTTCAGGAAAGGTCTGGAGTTCCCTTGAACCATATAGGTAAGCATAGGAATGGGACTATATGAAGGAAGGAGGGATGATATAATGCTAAGTGTCAGGGACAGCTTTATAAAAACTGTCATCAGTTATTTGTAAAATTGATGGGTGTCATCAGCACACATCAGAGGAGTAATTACTGTGATGATATACTATATTGCACCCCATAGTATGGAAGACAAGCCCAGCATTGTCACAAAGTTAAACAATGTCTGTGTGAGAACAAGCAATCTATCAGTGAGACTGGGCTGTCTCCTCCCTCAGTCCTTTCGCTTGGATGGAACAGGAGAAAAAAAAGAAAAGAATAGAGAAGAACTAAAGGTTCTCTACTCAGTCACTAAGTTTTCCTTTAGGGCACACATTCTCTCTCATTCCAGCTTTCCTTTCCTCCCCACCAGGCAAGCTGAGAAAAACAAATTTCTTTTTATTAAAATGAGCCAACAACAACAACAAAAAATCAAAATCAGGGAAACTCATGGAAGACTCTGCAAACAAGATGACAGTCACATTTTCCAAATTCTGAAATGGCAAATTGATTAAAGTACCATATAAGGTCTGGCAAAGAAATAGATGTGTTAGTTAAACATAGATGGTGGCATTAAGCTGCCGTTCCAATGCCAAAAGTTTAATGGTGTCTAATCTGCAGTAGCAGTGACACCATCAGCCTCATCGCTAACTGAACAAAGCATGGCTTAATCAAAAACAATGTCCAAACTCAGTCCCTCTTTTACACAGAGAAGACAATGAGGAATGAACAGACTCTATAACCTTTGAGGTCACTTTCAATGTCAAGACTGGGTCTACTTTATAGGGTAAGCTACACAGTTGTTTAACCAGACGAGGGCAGCCATGAGGCTTTTGGACCATTTACCTTTATACCTCTACATATACCATGTAAAACTGATGGATTTAAAACTCACTTTAGCGTTTGTGATATTATTTAGCCATTATTGAATAATCAAACATTCAAACACTATTAAAGTATAAATAATTCCAAAAGTGCAAGGGTAACATAGCAGAATTCTGAGTTCTTTTATGAAACAAAGGTAGCATTTTACCTCATCTAAATTCTGCATCACAACCACACTGGAAGCATTTAAAAATTGCCTCTGGTTTTTATATGAAGAGTTAGGAAGGGTTTCAAACATTTAACAATGATGCCATTCAAATACCCCACTAAAAACTTTGAAAACTCTAGGGTTCTTTCTATGTAAATTCCTGGCTCTTGGTCTTAGACCTCAAAGCCTCATGGCTCATGAAGCATGATGAGTGAATCCTAGCTTCCAGTGTTCAAAGCCACACTTAACACATGGGAATTTCACCATAAAGCAGAGTTTTGCAAAGGCTTGCTTTTCTTTTCATGAACATTCTCTTCTGCTACAAAAAACTAACTTGAGTAGAAGGCACCAGTCAGCTAACTAAAATAAGACTGTAGCAAAGAGAGAATTCCATGTTCTGTGTATATGTGGTTTCTTCATCTGCACAGTAAATCACCCTAAAAAGAAAGTGTCTTAGCCAGGAGTCCACTGTAGCCCAATCTTAGTAGCTATGATACAAACATCACTGAAACATATACTCAAAATCACAGGTATTTTTCTTTTATGCCTTTTTCCTGGAAATAAGGTCCATAGTTTTATATTCTCCAAGAGTCAGTGACCCTAAAATGGTTAAAAAGCACTGTTTGAAAGTCTTCTCCTGCTCCAAAATCCTATTCTAGGTATTCACGTGGGAAAGCACAGGGAGAAACTAATTTTAACTAGACAACTAAAGAAAAAAAAAAAAAAATTTTACCCTGGATCCATCCATAGTTCTTTATAAATACTCAATCCCTATTCAACTTTATTCCCTCCAACTCAAAGACTTTTTGGATTATTAAAGAGTTGTCTTAATTTTCCCTACCTAATTGACTTTTTTGATATCATGCAGTTATGTAGCAGAATAAAGTGATTTTTGGATTTCTCACATTTTAAATTTTAAGCAAATGATTAAGTCAATTACTGCAACTGTAAATTCAGTCTCTGGAGCCAAAATATATGCTGTATCATCATATTAACTGCCCTGCGTGGCAGACTCACTACTTACACATACTTACATAAAAAGAGCAATTCCAGTATTAGCCATGGCATAAGAAAGCCCAAGGATTCCACTGCCCACAATCGCATTGCTCAGATTAAATACTGACATTCCAAAGGAAGTAGTACCTGGATGCTACATAGAGGGAAAAGGATAACCAAACATATAACAATAATTAAATGGAGAAAACCAGCTTTGGGCAAGTTAGACTTGAAATCTAAAAATAAAACTATTCTTTTACTCCATAAAGCCACAGAAACACAAATGATTATTTTTAACTTACAAAGTCAGTTTCATACTTCTTCTTCCCCAAATTCGATTCAAGTAAAAAGTTCTGGTTTTCAGGATCTACATCGGCATAATGGCTACAAAACAGAAAAAGAAAAAAAATCCTAAATTGGTTGAAATACACAAAGGAATGCTTCAACACAAAACGCCCCCGTGTTTAGCTGTCACACATTTTAATTTAAATGCATATTAAGTAGTACTCGACTTTCACACGACCTGAAGGCGTGTTCCCATACAACAACCAGGTAATGTTCCAGAGATTACACACACTCTCCAAATGCTACAATAATTTTAAGCAACAGAATTCTACGTAAAGAACTTCCGATGCACACAAGCCGTTTTTAAAAACACACACATCTCCCACCTTTTCAGAGCAGCTTGTTTGGTGGGGTAGGAGTAGTTGAAGTCGCTGTTGGAACTATAGCTGCTGCTGTCCTCATCTGGGGAAATATTGAACCTTCCCATTTCAGCTTTCTTCATGTTGGGCAGCAGGAGGAATCGGACGCTGTGAGTAGTGCTGGGTTCCTTTTNAGCAGCTTGTTTGGTGGGGTAGGAGTAGTTGAAGTCGCTGTTGGAACTATAGCTGCTGCTGTCCTCATCTGGGGAAATATTGAACCTTCCCATTTCAGCTTTCTTCATGTTGGGCAGCAGGAGGAATCGGACGCTGTGAGTAGTGCTGGGTTCCTTTTGTCCTTGGAGACGCACGAGCCCGCGCGGCTGCCTGTGAAGGTAGAGGCGGCGCGTCAGGACTGCAGAGCCCGCCCTGGTCACGTGACACCGCCGGGAGGCGCAGCGCGGCTGATTCATCCCCCGCCAGGCGAGTGGAAAAGTACCAGCCGAGCGCGAGGGGCGGGGGCGCGCGCCGAGGGGCGGAAAAGTACAGACCGCGGAGCCGCCGAGAACAAAGATGGTCTCACCGCAACGCTGCGCCCGCTGAGACCCGCGCCCCCCGGGGCCCTAAGGACCGTTTTGCCCTCTCTATTAGCCCAAGTTTTACGAAAGGGGCGTGGGGGGAACTCTGTATCGCTTTTCCCGCAGCCTCCTTGGTCGTGCACAGGCACGCAGGGCACACATCCCACCCAGATATTTGGCTAGGTGTGCACTGCATGTAGCCCAGGCAGACAGCTCCCCGTTTCCAGCATTTACAATAGCAATGCCGCGTAATCCTTTCACGCCTGGAGCCCCCATATGGGGAAATGCCTCTGCGGCAGACAGATTCGAAGGGGGCGTTAGGGCGGACACTAGTTTTCTCCCGAGAAGAGGAGCAGAGGGCGCGCAGAGCGTCGAGGGTTTGTTTACACGCGCACGCCCGTGCCCTCGAGCACACCCGTCCACTGGCATTTGACTCGCAAGCTCTTCGCGCGGCCGGCCCTTCCTATGCCCGGAAAGGAAACTGATGCAATATCGATCGCCGATTGTCAAACGTTCCCGGTATGTCTTCCCCAATCGTGGCCTCTGCTACACTACAAGCTCGAACCCACATCCGCCCTCCCCCAAATTCCAAGACCCATGGATTTAATTATTTTTATTAACTCAAATCAGTCAGTAGACTTGTCGCAGTGGAACCGCGAGCCTGGCTGACTTCCCCTCCCCCTAACGGGAAGATGCGGCTCCGATCTCGGCGGGCACACGGCCCCCGCGCCGCGCCCCTCCCCCGCCCATAAGAAGACAGTGACCCCCGCTGCAGGCCGGGATAGAAGTCTGGCCAGCAAACCGAAAACGCCCTCCCCGGGAAGAAACGACATCCCCAGCTGCCTTCCCGCCGCGGCCCCTCCCGGAGGCCCCTCCCCCACTCCCGCCCGGTCCCCGCGGCTTTCACAGACGCCCCCGCGCGTGTTACCTTGGTGGTCTGGGCTCCTGTATCCCGGAAACAACACGCAAAAGACTTCGGTGAGTTTTTCTCAGTCAACAAAAATCATAAAGAAAAACAGAACAAAACGAAAACCCCAACAAGAAGCAGGAAAATAATTTTAATTAAACAAGGAAATGGCAAGTTGCCGCCCCAATCGTCCGGCGTCCGCCGTCTGAAGGGAAAGGCGCGAGTGTGTGGAGCGCGTGGTCGGGCTGCTGGCGGCGGTGCGAGAAAAGCGCTCCGGGACGGCAGCGACGCGCGGCTCTGGAGCAGCCGGGCGAGCGGTGGGTTTTAGCGGGAGGACGCGTCAATGGGCGGGGCCCCAGCCTCCGGAGCTTGCTTTTTTGTATATCAACACCACCTGGGCTCCGCCCCCGGCCAGCCTGGGCCCGCGAGGCCCCGCCCAGCCCCCGCCCCGCCCCCCGGCCCCCCTGCTTCCCTGCCCCCCACGCCCCTCCCGGGTGGCGGAATCAGGCAGCCCAGCCACGCCTGCTTCCTCCCCCGC
>SJYT01024823.1:676231-707132 GCA_006410635.1 Cephalophus harveyi
CGGCCCCCCTGCTTCCCTGCCCCCCACGCCCTTCCCGGGTGGCGGAATCAGGCAGCCCAGCCACGCCTGCTTCCTCCCCCGCTCCTTCCAGGCTAACTCCACTCTGCCGACTCTGGTCAGCCTGAAAGACCCCCTCCCCTCTCCCGTGCTTTCCCGTATCTGTCCCTTTCAGCCCAGACTGGTGCCAAATATGCTCTTTCTCCAAATATGCTCGTGTCCGAGTTACCAGCAGGCTTTCCTTTCTCCTCTAGGCTCTTTGGGGACACATCCCGCCCATCCAATGCTTTTCTGCATGTTATGTTTATGATTTACAGGGGGATTTTCTCTCGCATTCTTGGGCCAACAGAGCAACGTAGTCTCCATGGTAGGTTTCTGTTCTCGTCCTTTCTTCTCGTTCCTAGACCTGCTTTCACTCTTCAGAACTAGCCTGATTAGGTCGGTTGGCAGCTCCATATCGGAATATCCTTTTTGTACGGACACGGAACACCCTATGAAGTGTAAAGCGGCATCCTACCCAGCAAGCCAGACTCTTTGCAAGGGTCCCCAGTGGGGGACTCGGCTCCTCCGAGGGGGTGTAGGATCCCGTTTTTCCTTCCTGGACACGTTTCGCTCATTCCACCTCCCTAAATGAAGAGCTCTCCTTGCCCTCCTCGCCTTTCTCTCCGATTTACAGAGGCACTGCCTCCGTTGGAATGCCGGTGCTCCCCTTCCAGTGTGGATGTGTTCTTGCTGAGCCAGGCAACTAGGGGGACCCTTCTCTGTGGAATACTCGGTGCTGCCGGAAAGGCTGGAAACAAAGGCCTCTTAGGAGAGAGAATTGTTGGTTGAATGAATGAATAAACAAACGACCTGACCTACTGCTCTCTTCCTTTTGGAGACATGGGAGAGACTGAGCAGGGTTGGGTGTGATCACAATTTTTGCTTTCAATGTTTTCCTGAGGAAATCTGTACAACTGTCTGTTTCCATGACACGTGAGGCTGCGGGTGCCCTTGGCCTGCACCAGTGTGTATGATTGACATGGGAGGGCCCGATTCCACTTTACACTCCTTTCTCCCCAACCCCTTCAACTGGTCAGACCAGTCTCACCTAAACAATACTCTTGCTTTAGTACCCAACTTCCCATTGCCATCACTCAGGGCTTAGTCACTGAGCCTCAGGAAGGCTTCCTTCCTCACCCCTCTTATTGCAAGGACTGTTTTCTAAACTGTGTGGTGAAAACGTTTTAGAACCTATGCTGTCTTGTACCCAAAATTGTTCACGTTTGTGGTCTTGTCCTACCAGGGAGGCTGTGAGCACGCTAGGGCAAGTTTGGCATTTGATACACAATGGTGACTTCCACACAAATTCCCTGATAACACTGATCAACTCTTCTAGACTGGACAGCAATCTTAATAGTGGGTTAGGGAGGACTCCTTGAAAGTTCCTTACTGTCAAGTTTCAACTGATGAAAATCGAAGGTCTTCAGTCACTTCTTCATCCAGTTTAGTCCCCTGCATGGTCTGAGGTGATTGTGGTTGGCAAGTCCTACTCTCAGACTAGTTCTCTTGCCAGTTGAATTTTTTGGTGGTATGTGTTATAGTGCGTGGGCTTCCTTTGGTGGCTCAAACGGTAAAGAGGGGGCTCAAAAGGGCTCCAATGCAGGAGACCCGGGGTTCAGTCCCTGGGTCGGAAGATCCCCTGGGGAGGGAAATGGCCACCCTCTCCAGTATTCTTGCCTGAAGAATTTGATGGACAGAGGAGCCTGGTAAGCTACAGTCCATGGGATTGCAGAGCTGAACATGACTGAGTGACTAATTTTCACTTTCATTATAGTGCATGCTTAAGGGAGCCTTTAAATTTGACTCGTGTGTGTGTGTGTGTGTGTGTGTGTTGGGGGGAGGGCTGTAATCTTGTTTTGATTTCTCTATGACAAGAACCTGAACAGTAAATGACAAAAAAGAGGTGGAGGTGTTGAAACATCGATTTTTCCATTGGCAAGTTTGATTCACGTTTTCAAAGGCCAGTCTGAAGCATATCTGATCACTCAAATGGCTTTCAAGTGAGGCCTCATGTGTTTGGGATTTTGCCCTTAGGCTCTGGGCTAGAGTGCATGGGACATAGTAACCCGACCCAATTTCTGGGAAACTAAATTGCCAAATTCTTGTTGGTCAGAAGTGCTATGATTTTGCTCTGTTCCTAAGCTAATGTTTAGCAGAACAGTGCCTTTCAAACTGCAGAGTGGGTCCCAGGAGTTGATAGTGATCCATTCAGTGGATTACTACAAACTTTTTTCCCCTTTAATTCAATAGTACAAAATAGAATTTAAAATTTCAGTATGCCATACGTGGAAATACTAAGTACTAATCTATAAAACTTTACTTTTGATTATGTATAAATATGTATATATCCTGAGTTATGTAAAATCTGTTTCATACTGTGAACTGGGATCAAAGAATTTTGAAAGCTAGTGAGAGTAAAGATAGGGACATAATCATGAATATAAGTTGTCAATTCTGGATTTTCAGAAATGCACTACATTGTCAAGATAGTTTGGTAGCAGTTTTTAAGGAGGGTGGATAGCTTTCTTCTGTTTGAATTATTTGACCTTTATCACCTGATAAAAATAGAGCGGGTCTGTTTCTAAGGGCTCTAGTGAATTGTTTCCTAACCTGTGGTTGAACAAGATCATATTTAGGATGGTCCTCAAAATTTTATTCATCCAGCATTTCAGTTTGCTTGAAGTGGGCTCAAACATTATATTGGTTCTCTCTACCCTTTATGGGACTTCCCAGGTGGCACACTGCTAAAGAATCAGTCTGCCAAAGCAGGAGACACAAGAGATGTCGGTTTGATTCCTTGGTCTGGAAGAGCCCCAGAGTAGGAAATGGCAACCCACTTTAGTCTTCTTGCCTGGAGAATTCCAGGCAGAGGAACCTGGCAGGCTACAGTCCATAGGGTCACAAAGAGTTAGACACAACCGAGCGTGCAGGCACGCATCCCTGTGTCCAGCCATTCTCAGGTCGGCTTTCACGGCTCTCTCTGATGTGGCACTAGCCTGTGGGCTGCGTGTGTGCTCAGTTGCTTCGGTCGTGTCCAATTCTTTGTGACCCCGTGGGCTGTAGCCCACAAGGCTCCTCTGTCCATGGGATTCTCCAGGCAAGAAGACTGGAGTGGGTTGCCCTTCTCCAGGGGATCTTTCTGTCATGGGGACTGAACCCGCATCTCCTGTGTCTCCTGCATTGTAGGTGGATTCTTAACCCATCAAGCTATCTGGAAAGTCTGGCACTAGCCTTTATTTCCACCCTGATCCCCCACTATTTCTTGTTGTAGGTAGCTTGAGATGGACCTCAACGAACCTCACTTGATATTCATACTTATTTGTAACCCCCTTTCTTTGAATGTGGATTGGACCTAGTGATGTGCTTCTATTCAGCAAAGCAATGGTATGTTATTTCTAAGATTAGGTTACAAAGAGTTCTGGCTTCCATCTTGTTCTCTCTTGCTCTCTCCCTCATTTGCTTTGAGGGAAACCAGCTGCCATCTTGTGAACCATCCTACAGAGATGCCCCCAGGGCAAGGAAATAAGTCTCTGGCAACAGCCCAGGGAGGCCTGCCAAGTCACAAGAGTAAGCATGGAAGCTGATCCTGCCAGTTGAACCCTGAGATGACTGCAGCCCCAGCTAACACATTCGTGAGAGGACCCAACTAAGCCCAGCCTGGATTCCTGATCCACAGAAATAAGCAATAATAAATGTGTATCATTTTACACCACTAAGTTTTGCTATAGTTTATTACTGGCCATAGGTAACTAATACATTTCCCTTCTTATACCTTATGCTTTTGCCACTGTTCTCACTAGAAACCATTTCTCATTTAAGTGATACCCACTGCTTGGAATATTCTAATACCTCCTTGTCCCTGCTGTTACTATGTATCTAAACTTTTTCCTTTGAGACCCACCTTAAATCAATTTTTATTTATTTGATACTCCCATTTGAAAGTGGTCTCATTCTATTTTGAAAATTGTATTTTTAAAATATCTTTTTGTGGCACTTATTTTTGTGTTGTCCATTTACTTGATTTTATGTTAGTTCTTTCCAAGACAGCTCATAAGCCCCCCAAAATAGTATTAACTCTGAGCACCCTGGTGACTTTGGCACATTTTTCTGGTGTCAAAGGGTACTCTAGTAGGTAGTAACTGCTGTGGAACAAATTATTTCAAAACTCAGTGGCTGAAACTCTCAAACTTTGTTTGAATCAGAAATTTGAGAGCAACTCAATTGTGTGTTTTAGCTTGGAATCTCTTATGAGGTTGTAGTAATCTGACAACTATATGTATAGCTATCTGACGGCTTGACTAGGGCTTAAAGATCTGTTTCTAAGGTCACACACTCACATGCTGGCAAGTTGGTACTGGCCAGTTGACTCTTCTCCGAGAAGGCTTCTTCACAAGCCCGACTGGTGTCCTCATGACATGGTAGCTGGCTGATTCCAGAGCAAGTTATCCAAGAGTGATCAAGGCAGAAGTTGCAATGTCTTTATAAAGCAGACTTGGAAATCACACTTCATATTTACACCGTATTCTCCCAGTCACAAAAGCAAGCCCGGATTCAGTGTAGAAGGGGATTAGACAAAGACATGAATACCAGGAGATAAGGATCATTGGGGCCTTTCTGGAGGCTAGGTACCACCCAGAGAGGTTGTCAGTTGCAGAAAACTGTTTATTGTAAGAAACAATATGCAATTAGAAGTGGCTTAAATAATGACACTTAGTATCTCATATAATAGAAAGTCTACAGATAGAGCAGTCCTAGAATTAATTCTTGGCCTTTTAATCTCCTCAAAGACTGAAAGGTCACCATCTTTTCATTCTGTCATCTTCAGCATACAGAGATATCTCCTGGCATGGGCACATGTTGGCTGCAGTGGTTTCAGAGCTCCCGGGGAGATGGGGCCACGTCCACTGAAAAAGAAAGAAGTGTCAATTCTGTGAATCGTTTTTATTAAGAGAGATACTATTTCTTGAAAGTACTGCTGTGGATATCTCTGACCCTATTGGCCAGAATTAGGTAATATAGTCCTGCAAAAAAACCACTTTATATTGTGAATCTGTATGTTTGCAGGCATTATGTTTTGCAAGTGCACACCTTCTCATCCAGAAAAGGAAAATTATGGTGCCCACAGAAATTCAATCTTAAAAAATTGTTTAGAAATATTTAGCTTTACAGACCTGTTAGTATAAGCATACTTAATTATGTCAGGACTGTAGAACAACTACCCAGTGTCAGTACTCTGTTTATCTCATTTCCTCCCCAAATAAAAGGGGAAGGAATGACTGGATTAAAGATCTTTTTGTGGTATTTACACAGTGGCCTTTTCCTGAGACCCTGGAAGAGTCCATTTTGGTAGACGTGGTATATACTAGTGAATATGAACAAAAACGGTGTCAGAAAGATGACAGATTTTTTTAACTGACAGTTCTTTCACTCGGAGAAGGCAATGGCAACCCACTCCAGTACTCTTGCCTGGAAAATCCCATGGACGGAGGAGCCTGGTAGGCTGCAGTCCATGGGGTCGCTAGGAGCCGGACAGGACTGAGCGACTTCACTTTCACTTTTCACTTTCATGCATTGGAGAAGAAAATGGCAACTCACTCCAGTGTTCTTGCCTGGAGAATCCCAGGGATGGGGGAGCCTGGTGGGCCGCCGTCTCTGGAGTCGCCCAGAGTCAGACACGACTGAAGCGATTTAGCAGCAGCAGCAGTTCTTTCACTGGGTAAGTTAACATCTGCTAATTAGTAGTAAGTGACTTAAAATTTTCACTCATAATGTTCCATAATGTGATTTTAAAATACTTTTATTTTTAGTTTTTGTTAGCAGTCTGCTTTCTTGTCCAGAGAAAAAGGATAGCGACTGAGTGATGTATGCCTGCGAGCTCAGTGGTATCCAACTCTTGGTGACCCCATGACTGTAGCCCACCAGGCTCCTCTGTCCATGAACTTTTTCAAGCAAGAATACTGCAGTGGGTTGCCATTTCCTACTCCAGGGGATCTTCCCCACCCAGGGATCAAACCCATGTCTCTGCAGTCTCCTGAATTGGGAGGCGGATTCTTTTCCGCTCAGCCATTTGGGGCCATGATGGACATTTATTCCTGGTCTTCAGTTTCCTGCTCTTTCTTTGCCCAGGGCTATAAGATACTGAAACAAGGTTTTATGAAAATTAACATATGTACAATTCTGGTTCTTAGATGAAAAGCATTTTAATATCTGGGCTTGGTCCTGGGATCTTTACTCAGGTAAAACTACTGTTTTGACTGAAATATTTGGCACCACGTGTCAGATTAAGGTGCCTGGGTCCACCTCCAAGTAACCTCGTCATGGGACACGTGTTGTACCAACGCCACTTCTCAACCCCTCTCCCCATTCAGCGACACCCATTCGCAAGAGTAGTCCAGGGCGCACCAGTCCCCGAAATTGTTAAATTTTGTTTGCAGTCTTGAGGTGAACCATGCACGTAACACATGCCGTTTGAGTACCGTTTGTCAGCCCTGGGTGGGTGAAGTCAACAAACTCCCCGAAGTTGCTGTCTTGGGAATACATCTTATTCGTGGCTGGGGAAACGAAGTGGGGAATGTCAGGGACACAGGAAACAACTTGTTTTCCAGGTGTTGAGCGGGATAAGGGAACTACAATAGAGCTGACGACACGCTGTGTCTGAACAACGACGCAGCGCAGGGCGTTAAATGAGTGGAAGCCAAGACGCCCCTCGGAACCGTGTCCTCCCTTTGTCTTCCATCCTTCCCCTGAAAGGTGTGGGGGGACCCGTACCACGCGGATCGGAGGTGGCGGGGCTGTGGGGGCTGCGGCGCCCCAAAGGCGAAGGCGGAGGCGCCAAGACGCCGCTCCTTGCCTTTCAGGATGCCAGCGGGGTACAAGCAAGGTCGCGGGCGAGGCCGCACGGCGGCTCGGAGCTCCAAGGTGGGGCGCGAAGGAAGTGAAGACTGCCGGCCGGAGGGCCAAGGCGCGGGCGGCGCCAGCCCGGGGGGCTGCGGCGGGCGGGGCGCGCGGAGCGCTGCTCCCGGGGGAGAAAGGAACCTCTGCAGAGGCGGCTCTGGCCGCCGCCGGAAGGCTGGGGGCCGGGGTCGGTGCGGGGGACAGAGGGGAGGGAGATGGGGCGGGGCCGCGGACGCGCAGCCGCAGTAGGTCTCTGAAAATTTTCCACTAGGGCCCAGAGCGACCGAGCTGCCGAAGCGCTGCCAGCCTCTGCGCATTCACGGCCACGTGACCGTGACTCAACAGGCGCCGCCTCCCGGGTCCCAGGCGGCGTAGTGCAAGGCCGTGGAGGGAAACTGGAGAGAAGGCTAGAGGTGCGGGGTGGGCGTTTATCTAAGCTCCACCAACCCCCCTCCTCCGTCCAGTTCGGGCAACTGGGAGGCTGCCAAGTGCGCGCCAGCCGGGCTCGCCCGGGACGCGCCCAGCTCGCGTCTGCGACGTGGAAAACCTAGAGAGCCCTAAACATCAGGGCTAATCTGGGGTTCTTTGAGGAAAGCCGCAGGGAGCTTCGAGGCCTCGGGGAGTTTTCGCAGACTCGCCTGGCCGCGTGGGGGGGTGCATTGCGGAAGATTACAGCCTGGAAAGTGATCACGCCCTTTTGGCAGCTGTCGATGCTTGTGTACGTGGCTCCTGCCGTGGGGAACTGTGGCTGTGACAGCCTGCACAGGAGGGAGGGTCGAAAGGGTGAGGCCTTAACTCATCCCCTGTGCCTGGGGAGTCCTGAAGGCACTGGTATTTTTCAGATGAAATTCCCGGACTCACTAGGAAATCCTCGAGGCTTTCGGTGACTGTGGGATTTGTCGTGCAGCAGGTTCCAGATGGGCCCCCGTTAAGACTTTTGGAAATCGAAATTGGGATATCAAAAATTTCCTCTGATCCTGTTACTGCATTGAATAGAGGTTACCCAGACACCCCGCCCCTCCTCTGCTCTTGTAAGGAAGGAAACGTTTGTTACAGAAATACTCCCAACTGTTTCATCTCTCGTGTTTTTCTTTTTTTTAAAGATTCTTTCTAGTAACTGTGACCGTTTCCTTCTCCCGAAGTCATTCCAGCAAAGTCTTGGAAGCAAATTAAAAAAAAAGGAAAAAAGAAAATACTAGACCAAATTAGAAAGTTAAGATCTTTGTTTACCGACTGCTTTGCCTGAAAAGACAGCCTCATGGGTCTGCTAGGTTCAGGCTTCCTAACAGCCTCTTCTGGGGGCCTTTTCCTCTCACTCTCACCTAGAGAAAAAAGCCCAGACTGGGACTTGCCCGAGGTCCCTGATTTTCCACACCGGTTTTAACTTTCCCACCAGAACTGCATTTTTTTTTTTTCTTATAGGCTTCTGTAATTAGAATTATTGTAATTAATAAGAATAGCTAATGTTTATATAGTACTTGAGATGGTTGTTTATAAATATGCGATTATTTAATTCATCCACTGTGTGAAGTATGAACTATTATTGTCCCATTATTCAGCTTACTTCATTCCTTAGAGATGAGGAAATGGAGGCACAGTCAAGTTAGATGACAAGGCTCTTTCAGCTTGTAAGTAGAAGAAGTGGGATTTGAACCAAAACCTGTCTGAGGTAAAATCCATATTGTGGTCACAGTGTTATAGAAACGCTCTACTAACAAGCATGATTGTACTGAAACACGAAATTTACATTTTGTTGGAGATTATTTTCCTTTTACTTATTTAGCCTTCCTGAAGTTTATTTTGGAGAAATGTCTGAATTTAATGTGGATAGAAAACCACACATAATTTAAAATAGGAACTCTTGAGAACAAACCATACATTCTGGGGCAGCTTTATGCTTTTCTTACATGTAAGATTATTGAACTTTTTGACCTAGGAGCCTATTTTCGTTAGTAGACTTGTTTGTCTTCATATGTCTTGAGCCCTGAGAACATGGTGAGCCCTCCAGGAAAATGATAATAAAGTTCTTCAATCATCAGTTTGAAAAATATATATTGATTAAATGAGCTCAAGAAGTGAACACCTTTGAAGTGATCGATGACATAATGCCAAATAAAAAGGAAATTTCCAAAAAGAAACATAAATATTAGGTGGATTCAATAGGAAAGATACTCCAGGGTGGTTTTTTTTTTTTTTCTGGAACCTTCTCTGCTCTTGAACTGACCCTCCACGACTGGGTTAGAAGCCTCTTCTGTATGCTCCTGTGGCACCTAGAATCTATGCCTGTGGTGGTACATTGTATTCTCATTGCTTGCTCGCCTGACTCTACTTCCCAGGAGATTCTTAAGTTTTTGAGGGGTACTCTGTCCTTGTCAACAGTGTGTCTCCAGATCTCAGCACAGTTGTTTGTCTTAAGAAGGAGCTTAGCAATACTAGTTAAAAGGATGAGTTTACTGGTAAGCCTGGCCTTGTTGGGATATACTGAGTTGAGATTATAACAGAAACTGTGAGACCAGTAGGGGCTTCCCAGGTGGCACAGTGATTAAGAACCCACCTTCCAGTGCAGGAGGTGCAAGAAATGTGGGTTTGATCCCTAGGTCAGGAAGATTCTCTGGAGTAGGAGATGGCAATGCACTCCAGTATTCTTGCCTGGAAAATTCCATGGACAGTGGAGCCTGGCGGGCTACAAAACTGAGCACACAGGAGACCAGTATACCCACTGTGAATACAGTCTCCATCCAAACCCCTCCCACTTTGCACCTTTCTTACATTTCCTTGTTTTCTTCCTCCCTTCCTTTCCCACTAGATATAAACCAGCTGTATATTTTGAGTGTATGTATAGACCCGATTGTCCAGCTTATTTTGCACGTAACAGTTTTTAATGTTTATTAAATGAGAACAAAACAACCTGAAAAATTTTGTGTCAGGTTAATTAACTTTATTTCTGCACCCAATTAATAATCCCAGCCTTAATCCTGACCTCACAACTTGCAGTCTTTAGAATGACAGAATCACAGGATTTTCCTTTTTTTTTTCTTAATTGCTGAAGGAAACCTGATAACTCTCTAAGATAGCCAGTAGCCACAAGAGAGTATTTAAATTTAAATTGATTAAAATAAAATTAAAAATTAAGTTACTCCATAGCCTTAGATACGTTTCAGGGACTTAATAGCACATATGAGGAGTGGCTCCTTTATTGGTGAATACTGTAGTATAGAGATTTTCATTATTGCAGAAGGTACTATTGGACAGAGCTGGTAAGTTACAAAAAGTAGGTGAAAGGGCATAGTTTTATTAACTTAAATATATCACTATTACTAAAAAGTATTTCATACTTTTTATGAAGTACTTTTTAGTATTTCATGTGATACTAAAAAGTATCACAGCAGTTCTTTTACATACAAAGAACAGCACATTCCTAAGATGTGTGTTATTTCACGTAGATAAAGATTTTTCCTTAGTAGTTGTGTTTAATGCACATTTAAATGTATTCAGAAGAATATAGATGGTTCAAAAGTATTCCTCTTTGTATACCCCTAATGTGAATATGCACTCAGTCAGTCCTTTGGGAATCTTAATTTTTTTTGTTTAAAAATACTCTGATCAACTTTGAGTCACTGCACAAGTTTGACATTCATTAGATTCGGCTGTGCATTTTAAGCTCGCGTGATTGAGAAACTAGAATACTCAGTAATGTTGGTAAAGGACAAATGCCAGATAGTTTTGGACTGACCAAATATATATTTAATGACATCACACATACCATAGAGACAGTTCTCAATTTACAAACACTCTATTCAGAAGCAGCCCAAATATAAAACACACTGGTGTACTTTCCTTAATCTCCTCCTTAGAACAGTATTGCTAAGGTAGTCATAGTACAAAAAAATTAGTCAATAAATAAATCTTGGAATTTTTAGAGAATGGATAGCTTGAATTTTAGAGGCAGTAAAGACGCTGAGAAAAACCCTGGGGAATTGATAGAGGTTATTTCTACAGTACAGCAGATTTGCTTAAGTGGTAATCCCCCTGACAAAAATAGTCTAGCTCCACCTTTTTCCACGAGGCTCTGCCCCTCCATGTTGAATTTCTGTTGCTCTCTCACTCCCCGAGTCTTTTACAGTTCCCCAGTTTAGTTTGTAATTCGGTTTTGTGGCGTCACTTCTCTAAGACTCAGTTTTCTGAACTGTAAAGTAGGAATAATAACATGCTAATTGTCGAAAATTAAAGGAACATTTATGTAAAAATACTTGATAGATTAGAAAATTAATGTAAAACAAGAGACTATGATTATATATCTTAAAATTCAGCTCACTCCACCCCAAGGTTAAATGGCCCTTGAATGTGCATATGGTCAGAATCTGGTTCATCAGAATATTTAAGCCAGAGTTGATGGTTTGAAGGATCTGAGGCTTGCGGAGGTGTTCTGGGAGATGGAAAAAGATTTAAAAAAGGAAATGGAAGGCTGTGAAAGAAAATAGTTCAAATTTGGCAAGAGTTTGTATAAATACCACCTTTTCCTTTAAGGAATGAATGTAATTGCTTGCATTTTCTCCCTTCTTCCATCTTCTGTTTCATTGATTATTCCTAAGGCTAAAGTTTCTACTTTACATCCTAATTCATCTGACAGAGCGTGTTTTAAAAAACTTAACATTGCTTACTTTGATTTTCCAGTTGTCTTTTGCTGATGGAGCTTCTGTGAAGGGTAAATTCAAAGTACAACTGACTCCCACAGCAAAGGGGGAGGAAAATGGTGGTTGTGTTTCTGAGGGGTCCTGGGCAGCTAAGCCTTTAACTCTTGAGGTAGCAGTGCCAGTCACAGCTACTTGCTGGCATATAAGGCCGAGGAAGCAGTAGTTAGACCAGAGCAAATCAAATCAAACCAAATAAAGACAAACAAATAAAAATGGCATCGAGGGGTGAGAGGAAAGGGAGAGAGAAGAGAGGGAATGAAAACGAGAATGAACAGGGGAGTGGTGGTGGATGAAGAGGATGGGAAGGATGCCAAAGAGAGTGCTGGATACTGTCAGTAGCTGTAAGCACAGTACATGTATCAACTCATTAAAGCTTCACGACAGTCCAATGACATAAGCACTCTTTATTTTTGTCCCCATTCAGTAGATGAGGAAATTGAGGCACAGAGATGTTGAACAACTGTTCCCAATGTCACACGACTCCTAAGTGGTAGAAGGAGGACTTGAACTCAGCCAGTCTGGCTCTGCAGTTTGTGATCTTAATCACTACATGAGCAATTCTCAAGCTTTCTGGTCTCAAGACAACCCTCTCCCCCCCTCCAACCCCCCACCTCAACACACACACTTGCAAAAATTATTGAGGACCATGAAGAGTTTTGTTCATGTGAGTTAACTTATTGATATTTACCATATGAGAAATTAAAACTTTTAATGAATAGAGTTCTCTGTGCAATACTGTATGTTCTCATTAGTTATCTATTTTATAAATAGTGTTGATAGAGTATATATGTTAATCCCAATCTCCCAATTTATCCCTCTCATCCCCCATTTCCTCTTTGGTGTTCATACATTTATTCTCTATGTCTGTGTCTCTATTTCTAGACACAAATAAAATCATCTATACCATTTTTCTTGATTCCACATATATGTGTTAATATACAACATTTGTTTTTCTCTCTCTGACTTCTCTCAGTATGACAGTCCCTAGGGTCCATCTACATCTCTGCAAATAACCCAATTTTGTTCCTTTTTATGACTGAGTTATATTCCATTGTACCACATCTTCTTTATCCATCTAGTCAAAGCTGTGGTTTTTCCAGTAGTCATGTATGGATGTGAGAGTTGGACCATAAAGAAATCTGAGCCCCAAATAATTGATGCTTTTGAACTGTGGTGTTGGAGAAGACTCTTGAGAGTCCCTTGGACTGCAAAGAGATCCAACCAGTCAATCCTAAAGGAAATCAGTCCTGAATACTCATTGGAAGGACTGATGCTGAAGCTGAAACTCCAGTACTTTGGCCACCTGATGCAAAGAACTGACTCATAGGAAAAGACCCTGATGCTGGGAAAGATTGAAGGCAGGAGGAGAAGGGGATGAGATGGTTGAATGGCATCCCCAACTTGATGGACATGAGTTTGAGGGAAGCCTGGCATGCTGCCGTCTATGGGGTAGCAAAGAGTCAGACATGACTGAGCAACTGAACTGAACTGAACTGCCTACTTTAATTTTCAATGGGTTGTTTGGATTCTTTCTCTATATATATATGTGTGTGTGTATACATGTATATATACATACATACATTTATATACATATATTTACACATATATACATGTATTTGAGATTCAGTAAAAAACTGAATATAGGATAACTTCTGAATTGGGAGGCTACCCTGGTAACTCAGAGGGTAAAGATTCTGTCTGCAAAGCAGAAGACCCGAGTTTGATTCTTGGGTCAAGAAGATGCCCTGGAGAAGGGAATGGCAACCCACTCCAGTATTCTTGCCTGGAGAATTCCATGGACAGAGAAGCCTGGCAGGCTGCAGTTCATGAGGTCACAAAGAGTCAGACACAACTGAGCCACTTGCCCTTTTTTCTGAATTGGGAGGGACTTTAGAGATTATCTGCTTAGTCTTCTTTTGTGGAGGGAAGCATCTGAGGCCAGGCAGGAAGATGACCTACTGCAAGATTGGTGGCAGAACACAGGTCTCCTGTGTTCTCATCCACTTCAGAGAATCATGGGTATTAATAAGCTGTACTGTTCAGCCATTAGATAAATCTGTTTCTACCAGAAAGCCTGTGATTTGACAGCTATAAGCTCTATGGCACATTCACAGACTTCATCATTGCCATGGTGAAAAATTGCCCTTCTCTTCCCCAAATTGCCTCTCCCCAGATATCTTGCTCTGGTGGATATTTTGTCAGGACTTGTTACCACTCCTTCTTATTGCCTTTTGCTTTACAAGTCGTGCTGAAGAGAACGTGGGCTTGATATTGAAAAGAGGGTAAGGATGCGTGAGAAGCAGCCATTCTGAGACATACGAGAATCCTGACTGTCAGCCCCCTTATCTGCAGGACTTGCTTTTCTTAAGGATGAGCATATTTGGCTCTGAAGGTTTCCAAGACAAGCACATTCCTGCCAACATGATCCCTGGACAAGCCGTTCTGGAATTTGAGCTTGCTACTGAAAGGGGTTAAGTCCAGGACACACACACTAGTTTCGGTGGGGGGTGAGCCATAGTTGGCTATGTTCGCACCTCATTATACAACAGTTCCAGAGAAAGTGATTCCAGATGTGCTCTCAGAAAGTACCTAGCACTTAATGTTTTTAACTCATTAAGCCAAAAATCTACCTTTTCAATTTTGGAGAACCAGAAGTTAGTTGATTTACTAGTAATTTCTAGTTACTTTGTAAAATTGGTTCTAAATTGGCCTTACTTTGCAATGTACTTCAAGTTACCTGATTATAACCAGAAAAAACATATATTTACACGTTGTTGTTGTTGTTCAGTTGCCAAATCGTGTCTGACTCTTTGCAACCCCATGGACTGCAGCACACCAGGCATCTCTGTCTCTCACCAGAATTTGCCCAAGTTCATGTCAATTGAACTGGTGATGCCATCCAGTCATCTCATCCTCTGTCACCCTCTTCTTCTACCTTAAGTCTTTCCCAGCATCAAGGTCTTTTCCAATAAGTCGGCTGTCGCATCAGGTGGCCAAAATATTGCATGTTTACACATATGTCCAAGTAATCATGGGCTTCCTGGTGGTGCAGTGGTAAAGAATCTGCCTGCAATACAGGAGACCCAGGTTCAACCCCTGGGTCAGGAAGACCTTCTGGAGAAGGAAATGGCAACTCACTCCAGTATTCTTGCCTGGGAAATGCCATGGATGGAGGGCCGGACAGAGGATTGGACAGAAGCATGGACAGATACTCCATCAGGTCACAAAGAGTCAGACATGACTGAGCGACTCATACACACACATGTTCATGCATACATATATCTTTCACTACAATTAGAAATTCATTTTGAGTACTGACTTAGGATCGCTAAGTTCCTTTGTCCTGGAAATTTCATTATGAAAAGTAAAGAGAACATATATCTGAAAAGTAGTATTCTAGTTTCCTTCTAAGTAATCACGCTGCTTGTGATTCTGAAATTTCATGAAAAGTCATCGTTAAAACTCTTCCCCATCACTCCTTATGTTTTTTTTTTAACACAACTTGAAATTTTTGTGTTTATAAACTTTGTAACCTGAATTTACAAAATATTGAAGAGAAAAGTTGCTGAATGCTTTCTCTGACAAGTCAGATGATTATTAAGAGATTATTTGCATCCCTTGGTCCCAAAGAGAGGGAAGATGAGGGTGAGTGTTTCATCTTACTTTAAATTATTTCAGATTGCAAACATTACGGTTTCTGTTAAATACAAAGCAGATCTTCTTAGCTGGTCTCTGTTTACTTGAGAACATTGTATCCTGATATACTCTTTTGATAAGATATCTAAAACATTAAAAAAAACAAACAACTAGGTATTATATCTGGCTTCAAGGACCACAGCATTTATTTGCCAGACTTTAACCTAGGGCATTATTTACAACATGGAAGGACTGGAAAATATGTTTCTCAGAGGTGACTGTTTTGTTGCAGATAGAGTGGCAACTGTGCTGTGCTTGTGTCAGACTCTTTGCAACCCCATGGGCTGCAGCCCCTCAGGTTCCTCTCTCCATGGGATTCTTCAGGCAAGAATAGTGGAGTGGGTTGCCATTTCCTGATCTTTCCAAGGCAATCCAGACCAAGGGATGGACTCTGGGTCTAGACAGACTATCTTGATTCTTGGTTCTGTTTGTTAATAGCTATGAGCTTTGGTTTCCACAAATGTAAAGTGGAATAATAACTTCTGAGGATTTAATGAGTTTGTACTTGCAAAGAAAGCATTTAGAATCCTGCCTAGCTCACGTTAACCATTATGCTAGTGTTTTTTAAGCAAACAAAAAATCTCAGATTTTGTCTTTGCCATGTCAGAGATGCTAATACCAAGTGGCAGTTTAAGCAATATATCACTTGTTAAAGTTAAAAGGAAGATGAACCTTGTGATTTATCCCCTCTTATGAAGCACCTCCTAGGTGCTTCTATCAGACTGGGGCTGCAATCAGAGGACAAGAAGATGAGGAACATATAGCAGAGTGTGAAGGCTATTGCTTAGAGCCCCAGGTGGGGGCCTTGCTACATACTGATTTGTCTATATTATTTCCAATCTCAAAGGCCCTTGGTAGTACCCTTCAGTGTGAGATGGGCCTTAGTCAGTGTGTGGAGTGTCAAGCAGTTGTAGTTTGATCATGTGAAAGGCTTACTCTGCAGAAAATGGAAAAAGTCACGTTTTTCCCCCAAATCATTTAGGGACTCACTACTAAGTCAGTCAGGTAAGGCCCACTAGTCTCTATGACAGTTTTGTGACAGCTAGCCTTGCAGCCCTTCAGACTCATAGGCTTTTGATTTGGAGAAGGCTCCCTTCTTCCTGGGCTTCCCTGGTGCCTAAGAGGTTAAACGTCTGTCTGGAATGCAGGAGACCCAGGTTCGATCCCTGGGTCAGGAAGATCCCCTGGAGAAGGAAATGGCAACCCACTCCAGTACTCTTGTCTGGAGAATCCCATGGAGGGAAGAGCTTGGTAGGCTACAGTCCATGGGGTCGCAAAGAGGTGGACAGGACTGAGCGAGCAGGCCCTTCCCAGGGTGCAGGGCTTGGCAAGTGGAATACAGGCTGGATTTCAGCCCCCACCCTCTCCTCCACCCAGCATTTGGTGTGGTACACCGATTGCACATTGAATGTGGTAGCCCTGAAAGCAGGTGTTTGAATGTTACCTCCTATACCTCAACTCAGATGTGCTGTGTATTTGGTTTGATCATAGTCTACTTAAGTAGCTGGAGCTGGGGAAGAGATGGTTGAGTGGTTTTTGTCATTGAATCCATTGGGCAGTTGTTAATTACTGCTTAAGATAATCCACAAGCATCTTCCTGACAGTGCAAGACTGTTTTCTATCAGAGGTTTTACTAAGGTAGTTAATTTAGGGTTAAGATCCTGCTGAACTCTGTATGTGTCTAAAAATGATGAGAAAGGCATCAGAATATTAGACTTTTTTAGCCAGAAATCATATTTCTGCAATGCCATTGGTTTGTTTTATCTTCATGCACTTACAATTTAAGATGATGCTTTTTATTCTATTTCCAATGATTTACAAGCTGAAAGACCAAGTATTTGGTGACGGCCCTGGCTAACAACCAGTCTATTGACATAAAATCATGTCAAGAGTGGCCTCACAAGATTTGTGGGTTTTGGCCTCGCTTGTTTCTCATTCAATATATCTTTTCAGTATTATCGTCAGCTAAATTCCTCATTGGACAGGCAATAGATTAAAATCACATTAAAGTCTGGACTTCAACCAAACATAGTGGAGAGTCTTGACTCTTTGACATTACCTCCACAGATTCTTCTATTACAGTTTCAGTGGTCATCGTCTCTGGAATCAATTAATATCTCTACTAACCCGTCAGGGAGAGTGCCACATGTAAAAAGGCATTTCGGAGTTTTATTGTCCCAAATATATTTACTCTCATTCTCAGAGAAACTTGAAAGAACTTCTATTGGTTCTATTCTTATCCTTTTTTCATTTAGAAACCTTTCCTTTCCATTCCCATCTTCTGCCCTATGTTTTTTTAATATTCTGAAATGAGTAGGAACTCTGCTTTTTTAGCTCATTTGTGGTATAAGCATAACTCTAGAAACAGTTGTTTCTATTATCAGATTTCTATTTAATAGTAAGTAATATGCATTCAACACATTACAGTTTCTAAAGTACTTTTCAAATGTGTTATCACATTTAATCAACCTGAGTGTTCGAGAGGGCTATGATGATTTTCTTCATTGTTACAAACTGGCAAACTGGAGTGCTGTCTACTCTGCTACCTAAAGGACACAGGAAGAGAAACAGGCTTTGTTTTTTACCTTTTTTTGATTAAAAAAAGATATTTGTCTCCCTATTTCCCACTCATCAGTGCAACAATTTAAAAACGTCTTTCACTTGCTTAGTTATGTGTAGCATAGTTCTGTGGTGGGAAACAACACATACCTTGGTAGCTAGCCTGTGAATTTGATCCAATTTATTTAGAGAAAACTTTTGGAATGATTTAAAATTCTTGGGATTTTCAACTCAGACTAGACAAAGGACAGTAAAACAACTCTGGAGCAAATTTTAAGTAGTTAGATATCTAGCCTTTCCAAGTAAATCAGTCAGAGAACCTTGAATTTCTGTTTTGTTTTGCATATTATGTGCCCCAGTTAATTTGACATTTTCACTTTTTCTAACTTTTTTCCGGGTGTGTTGACACTTAGGTGAATTCTGAACTGCTTTTAAGGACAGCCAGTGGCTAGCATATTATAGGCATTTAATGCATTTCGAGTAAATGATTGAATTGTTCAACACATGGACACATGGCAGTTTGTAAATGCATATCCCTAAATACAAATAATCACATTATATTTATGGTTTTAAACTTGAAGGTTTTGACACAGTCTGAAGTGGTGAGGAAGAAGCAAGGACTTTGGAATCTGGAAAGATCTGGATCTGAATCTTCACCCTAATATTCACTGCTTGTTATTATACTTTCTTTAGGCAATAACTTCTCTGATCTTCAGCCTCCTTACTTGCAAGTTTGAGATTTTATGGCCTACTCTGCAAGATTGCTGTAGGGATCATTTGAAACAGAACATGCCAAGTATACAAGTATGTATAAACTGTGCTTTGAGTTTATGGTCAGCAGTTGATGAAGACAGAGATAACTGTTAACTGCTCTACATTATTGCACTTTGATAAAGATATTTTTGAGTGCCTGTAGGTATTAAACATGTGATAAGAATGTGAAGATAATATATAACATTCTCCTAGCTCTGTAAGATTCCTACGCTTGGGATGGAGGCAGTGACAAGCCTAAAGTACAGACTAATTTAAATCCTATCTCAGAATTTGTGTGATTCATGTTGAGGACTCTGAAGGGCAAGCAGTTTGGAGCAGTGCTGGGGAGCTTTATAGATGAAGTGGGACATTCTCCAATCTCGCCTTGCACACTGGCCAGTGAAACAGTGCTGGGACTTTCTCCTGTGTCATCAGGAACTGAAGAAGCTGCTGCCAGCTACTGACACTAATCAGGAGGGGAAAGAATCGTTGGTCACTGAATGCCATTATATAAAGCAAAGTGAGGTGGCCAAGTCTCTTATTGATGAAGGACCCAACATCTGTCAATATTCATAATTAACCAATATTTTACAGCAATCATTTTTTAATATGATTAGGGATATGGCACTTTTCAAATGTGTATATGTAACTTATTAGTATTTAAGCTCCCACTGATCAGATAGTACATATCTATTTAACCTTTGTTTGTAAAAATCAACTGCACAATCCATAGCATAAAATGCTCATGAGGACAGTAGCAGTTCAACAAATTATTTTAAATTTTGCACAGGAGAGCAAAAAGCCAGAAATGGTTAAGATAATTTTGAAGAATAATAGAATTTTGCTTTGAAAGAAGTGCAGAATTTTACTTTAGTAGATATGAAGACTTACTATGAAGCTATAGTAATCAAGATAGAATAGTAATGGCAAAGGCTTAGATATTTATGCTTGTACATAGAATGTAAAGTTTAGAACCTCATCTACACATATCAAGTTTTTATATATGTATAGACCAGGTTCAAAACTTGGCATATATGAGAGGTTACATTGGAGAAAGTTTGATGGCTCAGTAATGGATTTTGTTATAACAGGAAAAAAAGTAACATTAGATTCCTAAATCATACTATACATAAACATCAATTATAGACAGAGTAAAGGCTTAAATGTGAAAATCATATTTTTTAAACATCTAAAAATATTTTATGAACTTGGGATAAGTAGAGGTTTCTTAAACAATGTATGGACTGGGTAAATAAACTTGACTATATTAAAATTAGATCCTTCTGTAACAAAAAGACTCAAGTGAAAGACAAGTGAGCAAGTAAGAAAGAGATTTAAACATATAAAAAAATTCATGCCTAGAATATATAAATAATCCCTCAAAATCAATATAGAGAAGACAACCCGATAGAAAAATGGGGAAATGATAAGACCAGGTAGTGCACAGAAAAGATTACCCCACATGACTAGTAATCATGAGAATGTGGTGATCATGGTAATACAATATGAAAACTGTCAGAAGTCTGGTCCGGCCAGAGAGCAGGTGTTGGTGAGGATGTAGAACAAAGAGAAATCTTAGGCATTGCTTGTAGGAGAATTTCACTGGCATTACCATTTTGGAAAACACTTTGACAAAATGTAGTACAGTTGAAGATGAGCCTGTCATACTACCAGTATCTGCATTGCTGGGTTTAGTCCATGGAGGAAGTCCCACTGTACCAACCATAGTCCGCGTGTAAAGTAGGAGCTCAGTGTCTAGAACTTACAGGAGGGAAGGAAGGAGGGGTGGAAGGAGGGAGGAAGGAAGAAAATGTATGTTTTTGACTTCTTTTTGCTTCGTTCTGGGTGTTGAGGAACTGCTTCTTCCTTGCCAAGGTGGTCCCAAACTATCCTAAAAGTCTGTCAACTCCATTGCAACTTTGGGGAGCTCAGAAGATTAGCCTCTATATCTCTGAGAATCTACTGTGAATGGAAATAATGATTTTCATAACTGATGAATTGAGTACATTCTGTAAATGTATTTTTATATAGAATTCACAGTGGTATGAATACTGAGCTCTAACTGCATATTTAAAATGAATCTATCTAATGCATGAAATGAGACCCACCAGTACATTATGGGTAGCATAAAATATGAGTTATTACTGGATCCTTACAATTTTATTGGCAAAGGAAAATGAGACCTAATGCCCCCCAAAGATAAAAGTTTGGGGCTGGATGATTTGGGCATTAATTCATTTTGCTGTACAGCAGAAACTAACATGACATTGTAACGCAACTATCCTCCAATAAAAGTTAATTTAAAAAGAGAAAGGCAGATGAAAAAAATTCTGCTGGCTTATGAAGAAATGGGTGCTCTTTTAAAATAGTAAATATTCATATACACTAAGCCAGTCCTTTTATAACATATATTCCTAAGAGCATAGAAAACATGGCAGCTCTTCCCATAGCAGGAAAAATGTGTGGTTACCCTGGCAACAGCATCTTAGTTCATGCCAAGTACCACCTGGTGATTTCAAGTCTAACAGCTGTGCAGCATCTACATTTCCATTGAGGAAATAAAATGCGTTCATGCATCATCTCATGGCACATTTAAGAAGAAACCAGCTTGCAAATTTGGGGAAGGAGGGAAAGAAATAGCACTACATACTAGCAGAGCCAATGGAGGTTTGAAAGCCCTAACTGCAGTCTTGGAAACATGCCCAAAGCAGTCAGTGCCACCTAGGGCTGTAGGATCTCGAGGCAGGAGTTTTCATCAAAGCTCTAACACTCACTTAGGTCCAGTAGCTCGAGAATATTATTTATCCCTTACTTAAAATGTGTACATTTAAGTGGAATTCTCACTCTCCATCCTAACAAGCATTTAAACAGAATGATTGTATACTCATTACTATGACAAACAGGATTATGAAATAAAGTGTTCCCAGTTTCATGATTTCTCAGTGCTCCTCGTTTTACCCCGAGTATTGGGAATTTCCTGAGATCTAGCCGTATTAAAAAAGCCAAGTCCTACAGTAATTACTACTAGAATAAATTTCATGGGCACTTCTGAATCAGGTAGTTGAGTGCTGCTGCTGCTGCTGCTGCTGCTGCTAAGTCGCTTCAGTCGTGTTCGACTCTGTGCGACCCCTTAGACGACAGCCCACCAGGCTCCTCTATCCCTGGGATTCTCCAGGCAAGAATACGGGAGTGGGTGCAGTGGAGAAGAATTGCATTATTAGACTGCAGGGGCATAGTCAGATAGGGAATAATTTCCTGCTCTCTCAAAAAACCCAAAGACTATGAACAAACAAATTAAGATATATATATAATTTTTCCCTTTCCCCTTTTTCTGTATTATTATAATTCTACACATATGTTATGGAAAATTTAGAAATAGCAAAAATTATATAGAAGGAGAAAAAATCACTGAAGATTCTAACCTTGTTAATATATTGGAAAATTTCTTTTATTCTTGTTTATGCATTCTTTTTGCCTTTGTGCTGCATTTCAGAAGAGGTACTGAAGTTATCCACCCATACTACAGGTGATTTTGTGCAGGACCAAATGTAATCATTATTACTTCAAGGGAAGACTTTCATTCTGATATGGCATTTTTAATTCCCTTGCATATTTTTTTTCATTCTGTTTTTTTTCCTTTCATTGTAATCTATTCATTCTTGAATATCTGTCCTCTGATTTCATGGAGATCATGTTTTCATACACCTCTATTTAGGACACCAAAGACATCGACATTTTCCCTGGTACTGCGAAATCTTTTCAAAGGCATCGAATTGCTTTTGTCCTGCTTCATCTTTGGTCAGGGAGAGCTCTACGTAGCCCAGTATAAACAGGGTGTACTGAACGGCCCTAGCTCTGTTCTGACAACTTTTCCTCTCTCACTAAATGCTGCAGGCTGGCTATGTGCATAGCTTCTGTCCAGTTTCCAGGGCTTAGAATTCTTCATTCAATTACTTTTCTAAATACCTGGATCCCTACTATGGGCAGACAGTGCTGTAGGTGCTGAGGATAGGGCAGTGGACAAAACCAGTTAATGTAAATGAGGTTAACCTGTAGCTGTGTAATTATACAAGATATATTACAAGGGCAATTGTAATATTAATCTTCTGGTAAGGGAAGGAGGGGCTTCCCAGGGGGTGCTAGTGGTAAAGAACCTGCCCACCAGTGCAGGAGACATGAGAGATGTAGGTTTGATCCCTGAGTTGGGAAGATCCCCTGGAGGAGTGCATGGCAACCCACTCTAGTATTCTTGCCTGGAGAATCCATGGATAGAGAAGCCTGGCGGGCTACCATCCATGGGGTCGCACGAAGTTGGACAGGACTGAAGCGACTTAGCACAGCACAGCACAAGGGAAGGAGTGGGTAAGGGAGGCAGTTATTTTACCTAGGGAAAGACCCTCGGGTTGATAAGGTAACATTTGAACTAATGGAGATAAGGGAAGAAGTTTTGTGGTTATCTAGAAGACCATTCCCAGAAGAGGACTTCAAAAAGGCCTTTAAAGCCATTTTAAGGTTTTTATTCTGAGTGAGCTGGAATACCATTCTAGGGTTCTAAGTTGAAGTCCCAGAAGCTGAGTGAATCAAGTGTTTTCAGAAAGAAGCAGGCCTCCAGCATGTAGCTGATGGGGTGGGTGAGAGGAGGGCTGGGAGCTGACCCTGGGTTATAGCAACGAGGAGGTCATCTGTGATTTTGACGGGAACTATGTTGATGAAGTAATGAGGCCAAGAGCAGTTTGGGATGGATTCCAGAAGGAATGGGAGGAGCTGGACAGGAGGCAGGCTCTAAGGCTACTCTTTAGAGGAGTTTTACTCTTAAAAGGAAGAGAAATGGGGTGGTAGCTGGAAGAGGATATGGGACCAGGAACGTTTTACAATTTTATTAAGTGGGAGAGATTCTGACAGCACATTTGTGTGCTGGGAATGACTCAATAGAGAATAACAGCTCAGCGATGCAAAAGTGAGTATACAATTTGGAGCACTATCTTGGAGGAGGCGAGAGGGACGGCCCCAGTGCACAGCGGCAGAGACAGGAAGCGGTCAGTTATGGCCACGAGGGTGAGGCAGGGTTGTGGGCACAGAGGGCCCTGTGCTGGGGGAGGCCCAGACGTCCACTCAGTGTTGCTCATGTGGACTCTGGCCGGCAGTCGATGTATTTGACAGACTGAGGTGCCATTTGCTGGCCTCTGTCTCATGCGCACATGTGCTGTCTGTGAAGGTCCACCTCTCTGCCCCTCCTCTCGAGTCCAGGGGCTGTTCCCTGGCCTGGGCTCATTCTCAGCAATTTGTTTAAGCAAATACTACCCTTTTGTCCATTTTGCAGTTTAAAAGACTTGGGCTCACACAGGATCCAGTGATCCCACCTCTGGGCATCTATCCAGACAGGTAAAACTATAATTTGAAAAGATACATGCACCCCTATTTTACAGCAATGCTATTTACGATAATCAAGACATGGAAGCAACCCAACTGCTCCTCAACAGATGAATGGATAAAGAACACGTGGTACATAAATACAATGGAATATTATTCAGCTATAAAAAGGAATGAAATAATACCATTTGCAGCAACATGGATGGACTTAGAGATTACACACTGAGGGAAGTATGTCAGACAGAAAAGACAAACACCATATGATTTCACTTATATGTGGAATCTAAAATATGACATAAGGAGCCAATCTATGAAGCAGAAACAGACTTAGAGAAATAGAGAGCAGACTCGTGGGTGCCAAGGGGAAGCATGGATGGGGGAAGGAAGGACTGGGAGTACAGGAATAACAGATGCAAACTATTATATATAGAATGGATAAACAACAAGGTCCTACCGTACAGCACAGGAAACGATGTTCAATATCCTGTTATAAACCATAATGGAAAAAGAAAAGACTTGCCCTCGGACCAATTTAGTTACTGACACAAGGTCATCTGTGAGTAAATTGTAGAGCAGAGAACTGACCCAGACACTTTGACTGTTTCTGGGTTCTTCCGCACCATCATCAGTGTGGATGGAGGAGACAGAGAATGGAGATTTTACTTCCGAAGATTCAGATTCCACATCCTTCTCCCGCTCTTGTCTGCACTGGGGCCCACCCCAGGGGTGATTGTGTAAGTTCAAGTCCATGCAGACTACGGAGGTGTTTCTTCATCACATGGAGGGGGCGCCAGTATGTGCAGGAGATGGGGAAACATGCCCCATATGCTGAGTGGAGTCTCAGAGCACTCCAGAGGCTCCCGCTCTCCACAGCTTCTGAGGGACTGCACTTGGGTGGCACCTCCCTGCCTGCTCAGCCTTCCACCACTTTTCAGTAGATGCTCCCCCTTTTCCTTTTGCGTTTTAGATCTAGGAAGAAGCAGGTTTTTAATGCTCGTTCAATTGCCCCTAGAAAGAGAGCAGACTTTTGAACTTGGAAGGAACCATTCCAGGACCTCTGGTGTAACCCTCTTCTTATGTACCCTGTTTATTCAGCTTCTGTGTTGGCATGGCAAGCACCACCAAACATCTACTTCTAGAACTTTCTATCTCAACTCAGGAAAACACCCCCCCCTCCACATTTGCTTGGTTCTCTTCTGGAAGAAGCTCTCAGAGACAAGGTATGAGGATTTGGGCTGAAAACAACTCTCCTGATCTTCCAAGGACTGTTGTTGCAATCATTTTGGGGGGCCCGGGAGGTAGGGCTTTAGCGTGCTTCTGGCATTACCTTATTTATGATGCATTCTCCTCAAAATGGGGCTTCTCTGATGGCTCAACTGGTAAAGAACCTGCCTGCCAATTCAGGAGAAGCAAAAGATGCGGGTTTGATCCCTGGGTTAGGAAGTTTCCCTGGAGAAGGAAATGGCAACCCACTCCAGCATTCTTGCCTGGAAAATTCCATGGACAGAGGAGTCTGGCAGGCTACAGTCCATGGGGGTCACAAAGAGTCAGATATGACTGAGCAGCACTCACAGGGATGCACTCCTCAAAATTTGCTCCATTGTATCAGATGCACTGTACATTCCAAGCAGCAGGTGTTTTCTATTACACATATTAATACACACATGTGTTCCGTCTCTGTGAACAATGGTGTCATGTCATGGCTAATCCGTTCAAACTCCTAATTGTAATGAGGTGTTATTAACAAGGTTCAGTGCTGTAGATGAATGAAAAGGGCATTTCAGGTACTGGAATAAGACACATGTAATAAGGAGTGTGTTTAGATGACACTTAAAAAGTCGTTAAAAATTAAAGTTTAGAAAACAAGTGTTTAGGAAAAAAATGGTAAATTGTAGAGTGTTTGTGTATATGTGTGTATGTATATATATGCCTATATGATTGCATATGTAAATAAGGTATTTTGGCTCAGCTGGTAAGGAATCCTCCTGCAATGCCAGAGGCCTGGGTTCGATCCCAGGGCTGGGAAGACCCTCTGGAGAAGTGAATGGCTGCCCACTCCAGTGTTCTGGCCTAGAGAATTCCATGGACTGTATAGTCCATGGGGTCACAAAGAGTCAGACCAACTGAGCGACCTTCACCCAGAAGCATACCCCAGGAAAACGTCTCGGAATGAAAGATGCTTAGTTCTCTGCTCCCACAGAGGGTTCTGCACGGGTGCTCACTTTGCTTTGCTGCTCATTGCCCCAAATGTCCCCTTCTTTGTGGAGAAGCTCAGGCATGGGTATGGGGAGAATCCATCGTTTTGGTGGAATGAGATGATGGCTTTGCTAAGTGTTCCATATACGTTGATCGTGTGGTGGGGGTGGGGGTGGAGGTGGAGGACTAGGCGAAAGCCAGAATCGGTCATATGAATTAGGTGCTTGTTTGGACACTGGGCCACTGCTGCCCGAGCAGTGCCAGCAAATCCTGCAGACAGCTTCAGCACCACTGCTCCGTTTCTGTCCCACTCGTATAAAATTCCATGCCAAGGTACAAACCACAATCCTCCCTTTCTTGGTTTTTCATGCAAAAACTATTTTAGAAGAAATTTAAATGTCAAACCTTCAAGAACTTTGAACAGAGGAAACTTTAGCTCACTCACTTTATAGCATGGCTAAAGAAAGTTTTTTTTTATTTTAATGAAAGCACTAACATTTTAGTGGTGTCTGTTTTTCACTGAATTTATGTTCCAGAGAGAAACAAAATCACTATCTTGGAAGAATAGGATTAAAGAAGCAGCAGTGAGGAAAGCATACATATCAACAGCAGCACTCTCATGCCCAGGAGAGGCCCCAAGACCCCGTGTGTGAAGAGCATTGCGAGACTGCTTTATGCAGTATGTCAATAAACCCCACACCGTTTAAAATATTCAACACTGACCTAAGCAGGCACAGACAGAAAATGCCTGTCCAGGCAGACATTGATGAATATACACAGAGAACATATTGGAGGAAGAACCTGATGCTCCCCTCCACCCCAAACATTTTATTAGGCACAAATTTCAGATTAAATACCCATTCAGAGTTCAGTCTGAGCAATAGAAAACATGTTTCAAAATTAGTCCTAGACAGCAGAGAAAACCTTCTAAAGGAGTTCTAAAAGGTCTGTTCTTCATTTAAAGTTTTTTATTGATAATGCGTTAACAAACTATTCCAAAACATAGTGGCTTAAAAAGCAGTGACTTATTGGGACTGTGAATTGACTGGGCTCAGCTGGGCAGTTCTTCTTTTTCACATGCTGTCTGCTGGGATCATTCCTATGGCTTGAGATTTTGACTGGGACTAGAAGGTGATGGACAGGGAGGCCTGGCATGCTGCGATTCATGGGGTCGCAAAGAGTCGGACACGATGAGCGACTGAACTGGACTGAACTGACTGAGAAGGTCTCAGATGGCTCCACACATGAGTCTGGCAGCCCAGCTGGAGTGACTGCAGTTGGCTCATCCCACTTCTGTGTGGTCTCTCATCATTCTGTAGTCTAGCCGGGGCTTTCTTATACTGTGCCTGGCCCCCAAGACAGTGGGAAAAAAAAAAGCTGCAAAATCTCTTACAGTCTAGGTCTAGACGTCACACATTCCTCCTGCTCCATTTTATAGGTTTAAGCAAGCGACAGGACAAGTCTAGGTTCAAAGAGAAAGAGATTTGCATGTTTGAGGGGAGGTTAGTGGCACTTGGAGCTTCCCTGGTGGCTCAGAGGTTAAAGCGTTTACCTGCAATGCGGGAGACCAGGATTCCATCCCTGGGTCGGGAAGATCCCCTGGAGAAGGAAATGGCAATCCACTCCAGTATTCTTGCCTGGAGAATCCCATGGACGGAGGACGGTGGACTACAGTCCACGGGGTCACAAAGAGTCGGACACGACTTCACTTTCACTAGTGGCACTTGTGTTCAGGGGTGGAAGGAACCTTTGGCAATCATTTTGTAAACAATCCACCCCAAAAGGTAAGTAAGTAAACAATAGGACAAGTTGTAGCAGAGATGCCAAAAATTGTAGAGGTGTTACTTACATGACTGATACTTAGAAGACACTGTGTTAAACTTACACCTAAATATCACTGTAGACAGTCTGTAGACAGACAGTTTTTAGTAGCTAGAACATACTAAGCACAGTGCTACACACAACAAGATTAAAGAAAAAAGATAAAACATACAAACTTGCCCTAGAACTGCTTACATTCTAGTGAGGGAGACAGGTGTGTCCCCCATAAATAGCCATAACAAAATGATCAGAGTGCATATTGTAGTAAAGGGTTTAAAATACAGAGCCCTGATATTTTATATTAGTGTGAGAACACATGGATTTTCTTGGACTCATGACTTTGATCAAACTCTTGAGAAGGTGTGAGACCCTAAAAAGACCTAAAAACCACTGAGTGAATCAGTAGGCACAGTGGTGTGATGTCCCGCTAACTGTCGTGGGAAGGAACAGGCTTCACATCAGTGGCAACTCCTACATGTGCGAAGGAGGGACAATTGAGGACGGCTGCAGGTGGGAACCAATCAGATGCAGCAAGGGGGTTGTGGCAGTGAGATGCATGGAGGCGAAGAAGGAGGAAAATGGTGCAAGAAAATAGGAATGTGGGAGCTGGAGAAAGGAGGAGAGGGTTAATTCCCGGAAGATGGAATTCTCCAGCTGGGGAGAACGGTAGAAAGAATAAAGAGGAGGTTTTCTGGGAACATCTTTCCTGAATTCAGTTTTTTTCCAAGTTGTAATCGAACTGCCCACATGATAAAAACTAACCAACAATTGAAAATGCAGATCTGAAACTCACTACCTTGTACCAGGCTCCTTGATAGGAACTGGGCATGAAACAGTGAATATCCCGAGAGAGGTGATGCCTGTGTTCCCATGGAGCTTACATTCTGGTGGGGTTGAGGGGAGGGGGAAGGTGGGGAGAGAGGCAATTCATATGTAAGAGAGTTTAAGTAAATTTTGCGTGCATTGTCTGTGCTCAGCCGCTTCAGTTGTGTCTGACTGTTTGCAACCCGATGGACTGTAGCCTGCCAGGCTCCTCTGTCCATGGGATTCTCCAGGCAAGAGTACTGGAGTGGGTTGCCATGCCCTCCTCCAGGGGATCTTCACAACCCAGTGATTGAACCCACGTCTCTTAAGTCTCCTATATTGGCAGGCAGATTCTTTACCACTAGCTCCACCTGGGAAGCTCCCACATAGATTTTACCTAATATTAACCACCAATAATAAAATAAATCTACTTAATGGAATAGAGTGTTGGGGCAGTTGTTTTATGTAGGGTAGTGTGGTAGAGAAGGCAGCTTTAGGAAATACAACTGAAAGCCAGAAAGGAGGACTACACTGTTGTAGCTGAATAAGGTAGGACAATTGTCCTAGCAGGAAATTAACCTTGTTTTACCCAGAGAGCAGCTCACTGTCAGGGACCTTCCCTCACTGCCTCCACCCACAGAAGTCTGCATCTTCCCCGTCTCACAGCAGAACCATGTGGAGGAGATCATGAGGATAACTGAGAACACATTGGGATGGCCAGGAGACCGGAGATGGGAACTTCCAGAAAGACAGGAACTGAAGGAGAGAGAGAGAGGATGTATGGAAGATTGGCAAGAGGGAGTTACTCACACACCCCCAGTGGTGAGGCCATATGGGGCTCCTATAAGAGAGACTGAGGCCTGCTCCCAGAGTTAGCACTAGGAATGAGTTAGCTAGGCTAGAGACCTCACCCTCAACTCCTCCTCATACTTGGAATGTTGTACACAATCGGTTACATCCCCCGGACTTGAGTGAAGACCCTGTACTGTCTTCTGCCTTTTGGGGGTGCTGATCAGAGTCAGTGGTAGGACCTGAACCTCCCTAACCATACACAGAGAGAGTTGTCTGGACCTTCCTTGGGGGGAATGATGGGCTAAGAATAGAGTTGCCTCTGGATCAATCTACCACCAGGGACACTTTGACTTGTGATTATTCTGCTCCATCTAGACTAAGGTATAGTTAATTTTTGAGAAAGTTATGTTTTTTAGTCACTCATTTCTGAACACATCTTCCCCCATGCATCAATAATGGTACAATGTTAAGTAAACCAGTCTCTGGCAGTGATTCTCACCACATCTACCTTGGCTGGTGCCAGGATGTCCCTCTAGATTTAAGCTGAACATGGATAAATTAGTTCATGACATGTGTTGAGATGATAGAATCCTGTAAAAGAAAACCTTCAATGATTGGACTGTATCATTATTTTAGAGCTTATAAAGATTTCAAATATTGGATTGGCAAAAAAAATAAAATAAATGATTGGATCTATTATTTTTTTTCAAACCTTATTAAAATATAATTTAAAAAACCACAGCCTTTGAGTATTGCTAGATACTGTAGGCAGAAGAAGCAGTGAGGACCTAGTTTCTACTTGCCACAGCTCCAGACCTCATCCTGAGTGAAGAGGTTTGGGTTTGGGAACAATTTTAGACTATTAGTTTTCTGCCATTTGCTGCTATCACCTTAATTCAATCTATTCATTGGGGGTGTTATTCAAAATACAAAACATTCTTAGGGAAGAACCACTCTATCTGACACAGGCACTATATAGGGCTCTAAAATGCTAAAAAGCTTTAACACATTATAGAAAATTTGGAGACAATGTGGGCTTGGTATCCTGGAGCTGTCATCTTCCTTTATCCCATTGTTTGTGACCTTGACTCTTTGAATCATGACGTAAACGTGTGGAATCAAATCGCTGACATGTTTATGGTTCTCTCGTCCCATTTGGTAGTTATTAATACTGTAGAATAATAGGAAAAGGAGTATGTCAAGGCTGTATATTGTCATCCTGCTTATTTAACTTATATGCAGAGTACATCATGAGAAACGCTGGACTAGAAGAAACAAGCTGG
>SJYT01024823.1:707663-725877 GCA_006410635.1 Cephalophus harveyi
GTGAGTCTGAGTGAACTCCGAGAGATGGTAATGAACAGGGAGGCCTGGAGTGCTGCGGTTCATGGGGTCGCAAAGAGTCGGACACGACTGAGCGACTGAACTGAACTGAACTGAACTGAATACTGTAGAGATGGCAAGCACACGTTCAACACACAGCGCCTCCTGTCAAGAGAAAGTGAAACCCTTCCGGTAAAGTCCCCAGAGCACTGGCTTTGTCCTGAGAGTACAGACTCTTCAAGTGGGGATTTGAATTATTCACCCTAAGCCAAATATAAGGGAGGGAAAGATAACAGTGTTGGAATCCATGAGTTGGTGGCAGAGAAAACTCCTCTTACCACTACTGCTGCTAGCAGTAATCACAGTAAAAATGACAGCTATTACCTGCCGCATGCTATGTGCCAGGGACTAAGTGCCTTCCCTGTGTTAACCAGCCTAATCCTCACAATAGCAACGGAAACCGTTACTACCGTCCTCTTACAGATGAGGAGGCTGAGAGGTCATACTCCTGAGAGGTGGAGGAGCGGGGACAGGTGGTGGTGCTGGCAGGTGAATGATACTGATAATTAAAGTGAAGAAGGTAAAATTTTTCTGTGAGGTGAAGAGAGTCATTTGGGAAAAGGCTGCTCCATCTTTGTAGCCATTGCTAACCGTGAGGTGAGAGAGTGGCATCCACCTCCCTGCCTCTGGCCTTTNGGTGGTGGTGCTGGCAGGTGAATGATACTGATAATTAAAGTGAAGAAGGTAAAATTTTTCTGTGAGGTGAAGAGAGTCATTTGGGAAAAGGCTGCTCCATCTTTGTAGCCATTGCTAACCGTGAGGTGAGAGAGTGGCATCCACCTCCCTGCCTCTGGCCTTTGGGGATGAGGATGCGGGCTGAGCGAGGTTCCACTCTACTAGGACGGGAAGGATCAGGAGAAAGGCTGCGTGGGGGAAGCTGCTGAGACTCTTCTCATGCACCACCATGCATCCCAGAGTCATAAAATGTTTGTGCTGGGAGGATAGTTGGGGTTACATGAACACCCCACATTTTACAGAGAGGTCTCTAAGGTGCCACATGGACTTAATGTTGGGTTGCCAGGGACACCTTTACTTTGATCCTAGGAAAGTCAGCATTCAGGGGCCAATTAATTGAGAAAGCATCTGGAGCCCAGTTTATTTATGTCTTTCTTTCTTTAAATTCTACTGAAGTATAGTTGATTTTCAATATTGTATTAGTTTCAGAGGTACAGCAAAGTAATTCAGTTATACATATACATATACTCATTCTTTTTCAGATTCTTTGCCCTTGTGGGTTATTACAGAATACTGAGTAGAGTCCCCTGTGCTCTAGTAGGTCCTTGGTTTGTTCTCTATCTTATATATAGTAGCGTGTGTATGTTAATCCCAAGCTCCTAATTTCCCCCTACTTCCCAAGTTTCCCATTTGGTAAACATAAATTTGTTTTCAAAATCTGTCTATTTATGTTTTGTCAGTAAGTTCATTTGTATTCATTTTAAAAATTAACTTCCGTATATGAGTGATATCATATATTTGTGTATTTCTTTACTTTCTGTTCCTGACTGACAGGAATGACAAGGACAAAAGCTAGGAAAAAGGGAAGGAGATGCTACCAGATTTTATAAAGAAACATGTGAATAGGAAGGAGACGTTCAGGCAAGACTTGTTTATAGCACTGTGGGGGGTATGGATTTGTGTTTACGGGTATGGACATTCAGGAACTATGAAGCTTAAATTCTTTTAATGTTCTTTGTAGGTGTCCTGGTGGATTCATTATTTTAGCTTTCATACTGATGCTCTTAGGAAAAGCCACATTTCCTCCTAGAAACTCCTGCTGGCCCCTCTTCAGGAGGGCTACTAGGCTGGGCATTCTTTCACGCTGCATATTTGGGGCCTGGAGTCTTAACTGTTACCTGGACTCTTTGGATGTGGACTGAGGGATGTCAATTAGGCAAGTTGGAGAGAAGGCACTTTCCATTGCTTCTGGATTTTGTCCCAGCTTCTCGTTAGTGTGTCTTTTCTATCTCCTAATTATGCCTCTAGGTCCTTTCTGGGAAGGGTGACATTTTTCTCTCGACAGGCAGTATTATAGTCTAGAACTATCCTTGTCACTTTTTATTGCTTTTAATAACTACAGAATCTCTCACAAGATGTCTAGAGTTTCATAAACATGTGCTGATGGTCCTGTTTTGTCAGCCTTCAAATGGTCAAGGTTACAGACAATGTACCAGAGGAAGGAAGGCAGTGAGCACACTATTATTAATAGATGTGTAGCTTGAAGATACACTTTCAGACATGGGGATATTAGCTGGCAATAGGAAGGAAGTGATGACATTCAGTAATAATTCTATAGTACTTAGGGAATTCTCCATATGTGTGCTAAATGCTTGCTGTGTTTAATCTGATGGGCATCTTGGCATGTCAGAGGTTTAAACATTTATCATAGTTATTTCATGACAGTCAAAAGTGAATTAAAAGATAAGAATGGAGCAAAAGTACAGCTTGGATAGTTGAAAGTTGGCATAGGATAATTTTAATTTAGGAAATCTAAGTGGGACACATGACAATATACCTTGCCTTTTGTCATTCTGAACTCAAAAAACACAAGCTCTGGGGGACCCTTTTAGGTAGAGTTGAAATATTAGTACTGAATTTCATTCCCTTGCCTCTTGATAATCTCATTCATACTCAAAAAGCATATATGAATATACATTTTGTACTTGAAAGGGTTGGAGTATTTTAATAGCCTTTAGGGATAGAAATATTTTTCTTTGACATTTCAAAACTAGGAAAGTGATAGTTTGTTAAAGGTTAGTTGCAATGTGGAAGTAGAAACCATATCTATAAAACTTTTTTATTCTGTTAACTAAAATCTATTCATCTATTTGCATTTTGCTTATCTTATTTTCTGGTTGTTCATTGCTAGTTTACAGAAATACAACTGATTTTAGTATTTTGATCTTCTTGTATCCTGCAAGCTTACTGAACTGATTTATTAGCTCTAAAAGTTTTTATTTCTCTGTTTTTTTTTCTTAATTTTTATTTTACTTTTAACAGGTATATTTCAACAATGAAATATCTGAAAGGTTTATTAGTTTTGCTATCTGGTGCTCAAAATTGTCCCCAAGGCCTTGGTTTAGACTTGTGGGTGTATGGGCTCGTGATTTGTGCCTGATGGACCTCAGAACTCCCAGGATCTGGAGAGAGGGGAAAGCAACAAAACAAAAGTATCACCGCAGAAGGCAATAGCACCAAAAATAGCGTCAGTAGTCTTCACTGGTAGCATACACACTAATGTTAACCCTTGCAGTATCCCGTTTAGGCAGGTATTATAACCAAGACTTGCCTAGTGGCTCAGATGGTAAAAAATCTGCCTCCAATGCGGGAAACTTGGGTTCGATCCCTGGGTCAGGAAGATCCCCTGGAGAAGGGCATGGCAACCCACTCCAGTATTCTTGGTCGGAGGATCCCATGGACAGAGGAGCCTGGCAGGCTGCAGTCCATGGGGTCGCAAAGAGTCAGACACGAACGAGCGACTAACACTTCCACTTATAACCATAGGCAAGCATTAGCCCTTGGATAAGTTAACTAACTCCTCTCAGAATTGCAATTTTTCATCTCTAAAGGAAGAAGTATTATTACTTCTAATAATAATTAATACTGCTCTGACTTTCCCCCCTGAAGATTAGTACCTATGTTATGGTTGCTAGTTATCATCATCATAATCAGGGTTCCATTTTTCAGATGAAGAAGCGACAGCTCAGAGATTCAGGAAGCTGGGCAATAGAAGGCAGGAATCCAACAGGGAGGCTCCTGACTCTGGACCTTCTGCTGATTGACGGCCCACCACCATATTGCATTAGGAAAGAACGTTAGGTTAGAGAGAGGAAGGCATGGGACTGAGGCTTAACTTTTGACTGGGAATCTGACTCTCGTTTTGGGAAGAGGTGACAGGAACATGGGGGAAAGCAGTTATTTATCGTCGGGCCTCAGAGGCCTCAGATGGCTGCCTCTATCGGCACTCTCTTCTCAGCTGGCTTTCTGCCTTCTCCCAACGGCGTTGCCCTTTCCATGGATCAGTTCCATGTATCAGGGTTGCCCAACTCTAGACAAATGTTTCTTTAGTTCATTAACCCAGTTCCCTTGTCTCTGAACTCGCTTCATATCCTGGAGAACTAAAAGAAGGGAAAGGGAATCACCTACCAGTCAGATATTTCTCCCTTCTTATGACCTGGGAGACCCTAGACAATTTACACAGCTTTAAGTGGAGCATGTTTTGGCAAAGGCACAACCCATGATCTTCTTGAGCATTCGTCTGTTAAAATTACCTTCCTGGAACTCTCAGGACCAATAGCCATGCCAAACTGAGTCTGAATGAAGGTGTTATTGATGAGATTTGTAATATTTTTAAAGTTCTTTCAATAGTCCTCACTTCGATATGGCTTGGATTGTCCAAAAGTCATAATTACCAGTGGTATATGGAAAGTAGTTAAGACTAGAATGATCCTGGTGCTATCTCCAACCCAGGACAAGGATACTGAGCCACTGAGATCATCGGATACATGCTGGTATGTGTTGCTCTTCCTGACTAAGAGGTGGAAACATAGCCTTGTAAGAAGTTCCTCTGATCTTCTATTTAGCTCCTCTTGTGCTAAAGAATAAGCATTTTTCCTGTGTAACACCCCACCCCTTGCAAAAAGGAGAGATGCTTTTTGAGGTTGAGAATTTTTTGTGTGGCATCCAATACATCTTTATTTTGTACTCTTGTTTATTGAAGTGTTTGTAGAAAAAAAATTTTTCTATGGTATAATCTCCTGGTGGGGATTGGCGAACTCATTGAAATTTAATCACTTGTCCCTCGCTGATTCTCCCTTGCCTTAGATTTAGTTGTTGTCAGGCATGCTTTCCTCTGCAGGAGCAGAGGCTTCTTGCAGGCAGGATGAGGCTTCCTCCTCTTCACTTATACCTGGAACAGTGCACTGCTCAGCAAACATCAGAGGATGTAGAGCCAGTGGATCACTGAGGACTAATTTGGGCTCAACCTTCTTGCTGACAAAGGAGTGAAAAGGAGAAGAGAACTCATAGCCTTGATTCCACAAGACAGAAATAGTTTCAGCAAGTCAGGCTCTTCAGCTTTGGCAGTCATTAATTGACACTGGCACAGAATGTGGAGAGGGTCAAAAGGGAGGAAAAAAAAAGGGGAGAGGGCAGAAAGATGAAGAAGGACCTGGAGGTGAGAAAGAGAATAGGATAGGGAACATATTATTTCACCCAGTTCCTAATCCCTGTCTTGGGCCAGTGTGCTTTGCCATTACTGTGGCTGCAAATATCTCCATTTCTTTATTTTTAAAGCTTAATCAAGAGTGAAAGTGAAGCTTCTCAATCATGTCCAACTCTTTGTGATCCCACGGACAGTAGTCTACCAGGCTTCTCCGTCCATGGGATTTTCCAGGCAAGAGTACTGGAGTGGGTTGCCATTTCCTTCTCCAGGGGATCTTCCTGACCCAGGGATCAAACCTGGGTCTCCTACATTGCGGGCAGATGCTTTACTGTCTAAGCCACCAGGGAAGATTGGATTTCAAATCAAAAAGAGGTGGGAGTTGAAACTACTTAGGCAGCGAAATATGTATCACTATTTTTCTTCCTTTAGTCAGGTCAAGGGTTCCAGTATTAGCAGGGAGTTGGAGATGGTAAATCAGATTATCTGATCTCCCAGATTGAAGGTCATGTGTTTTCTTTCTAGAGACTTCTCGGGAGAGAAAGGAAGGTGCAGGAAAAGAGAAGAGGAAAAATAATGGGCCATGAGTAAAGTGAAAAGGAAACATTTTTTAAAAAGTGCGATACCAATTGCAGTGGATAGATTTGATTTTAGTTGTAATGGAGAGTACAGGAACATCTTATTCCCAAAGACGAATGCAATTCAGTTGGCTTGTTCTGCATATGCATGGCGATAGGCAGCTTGGATGTATGGCCAGCATTTCAGAATCGACTCCATCACGGACCTCGGGGACAATGAACAATGCAGCCTTCCCCTCCTGTTCCCAGTGTCTTCCATCTGTGACACTTTCTGTCACTTAGTTTCTAATTTGCCTGAAATAGTTTTATTTACTCTATACTAGGATGGTGCTTATGTTGCCAGTGATGTCTCTGCGGCTCCCTCATTACAGAAAATTCTATCAGTGCAATATTGGAGAATAAAAAGCTAACAGGTGGAAGCTGGGTAAAGCCAGCAGCAGGCACAGATGGCAGGGCAAAAACCTTAACTGTATTCTCCTTGGGGCATGCTTTATGCTCCCACGCTCTTGCTAACGTGGCACAAAGCTACTGTGAGCCAGACTCTTTTGATCTGTACTCATGGGAGAGGCGACCCTAGAGTTTGATTTTGGGGGTTTGGTTTCAGCATTTGTTTCATCCTCCTGTGACATCTGTTACCTACTTTGCCAAGGAGTAGTCCAATAGGTACTAAAGATCAGGGACATGGCCCAAAGTCTCAGCTCAGTAAATGTTTATTGCTTCCTCTTACTGCGCTTGTAATCCTGGGGTTATAAAGTTGATAACCGCACAGTTCCTTATGGCTTAGCCAAGAGAGACAAAGGCAAAGGCAGCCTGGCTGAGGGTGAGATGCTGCCTATGCTTCATAACATATGTGGAAGAAATGGATCAAGCGCTAGATTTCTTGAATCAGCAGTGCATTTTGGCAAGACAGTTGGAGGTGGAAAGCCCACTGGGTGAGTAGGAAGCAGGGGGAAATCTGGTGATGGTGCCCTGCCACAGTTATGGGAGAGTGAAGGAAACTTGTTCTATAGAAAACTTTTAGACTGACAGAAAAGTTAGAAAAATAGTGCGAAAAAAATACCCTTTACTATAGGCACTAACCTTTAACAGTGGCTAACATTTAGTTATATTCATTTGCACTAGCTTTGAACTATAGCAATAGCTTTGAACTATAAAGTAAGTTGCAGGCGGATTTCACCCCTCGGTTGTTTAATAGGCATGATCACACCCTTAAAATAAATAATAATCCCATAATGGCATATAATATAGAATCCATATTCAAATTTCTCTAGTTGTCCCAAATATCTTTTATAGATTTCTTTTCTTCCCCAAATCATGATTTGATCAAAGTTCACCCATTGCATTTAGTTGTGTGTGTCTTATTTTCTTTAGATTTATATTTTGCTTTGCTGTGTTCCATGATAATGAATTTTTGAAGAATTTAGGCTGCTTATATTGGAGAATATTCCTTATGTTGAATGTATCTGATTATATCTTCATGAATAGATTCAGGTTGAACATTTTGTGGCAAGAATCTCACAGATAGGTGTTGATGTAATGTAACAGCTTTAAACTGAGGGTTCATAAACCCATTTCATGGGTTTATGTATATGTATGTATCTGTTTTCCACTGGGGGAGGTTTTTAGTTTTATCAAACTTTTAAAGATTCTATGAGCTCCAAAAGTTAAGAACTGGGGAAGAGGAAGAGTAAGTCATTATTAGCAGGAGGTTAATCAGTCTTCAGTTTACACTGTTAATAAATCTTAAACCATTAGATGTTTTGTACATTTTTAAACAGTATTTTCACTTGTATTTTTAAAGGAATGTGATATATGGTAAAACATTTGAATAACACCAAAATATTACAGAGTGAAACGTGTCCTTGTGACTCCAGTTCTTCAAATACCTTGTCCTTCCTGGCAAAGGTAACCTGTATTCCCAGTTTCTTGAGTGGCCCTTCAGATAGTCTATGTACAGGTAAGTATGTATGTGGATATGTGAAGAGCTTCCCAGGTAGCACAGTGGCAAGAGATGAGGGTCTATCCCTAGGTCAGAATATGCCTTAGAGAAGGAAATGGCAATCCCCTCCACTATTCTTGCCTGTAAAATTTGATAGACAGAGAAACCTGTTGGGCTACAGTCCATAGGGTCACACACCTATGTACTTTTACTTATTTTACACAAGTGGAAGAATTTTGCAGAGGAAGTGTACCATAAGTGAATATGACTCAAATCTACTCTATATATCTGAAGTGAAAAATAGAGTTCCCTACATGTACTTGGGAAAACAACAACAACAGTAACACCAAAATAAAAGAAATTAAAGCAGGAGAAATCCGTGCTGGTGATCTCACCTGCCATTCCACTCAATGACTGAGCAGGAGATGGACACAGCAACCCCTGCTCCTTCACCTGGACTCCCTTTCAGCATCTGCACAGCTCTGCACCCAGAATGAGACTGGCTTCTTATTATACTATGGTAAGAAAACTTAACACGAGATCTGCCCTCTTAACAGAGGGCAATACAGTATTTTAACAGTATAATATATTAATATAGTATTTTAAAGTGGGCAATACGGTACTGTTAACTCTAGGTACCATATTATAAAACATATGTCCAGAACTTAGTCAGCATGCATATACATCGTCAAACTGTATACCTGGTGATTAGCAATGCCTCCTTTCTCCTTCCACCATCTCCTGGAACTTCCATTGTAATCTGAGTCTGACTATTTTAGATACCTCATAGGAATGAAGTCATGCACTATCTGTCCCTTTGGGACTGGCTTAATTCATTTAGTGCAATGCCCTCAGGTTTCATCCATGTTGCTGCATGTTGCAAGGTCTCCTCTTTTACGGCTGAAGAAAGTTTGGCTTTTTTTTTTTTTCTTTCATTTTCTGAATGTTCCCCAAGTCTAGTTTGTTATTTTTATTTTGATAGATCTAGCACTCCAAATCTAATGCAATCAGAGAGTAAAAATAAGTTATTCAGAAGCACGGTCAAACATCAACACCAATTTCAAATTCCTATCATAGGAATTTAAAATACAAAAGGGAGAGTTACAAATAAACAGTTCCAAAAAAGCAATCTGCATCTTTTCACCTGTTAGCCATTAGTATGCTGTCTTGAGGAAAATATCTGTTCAAGTCTTCTGGCTATCTTTCAATAGGATTGTTTGATTTTTTGCTATTGAGGTGTATGAGTTCCTTACATATTTTGGATATTAACCTTTATCAGATGGTTTGCAAATACTTTTTTCCCATTCTGTAAGTTGCCTTTTCATTTTGCTGGTTGCTTCTTTCTCCCACCAGGGCTTCCCAGGTGGCTTAGATGGTTAAGTGCCCACAATGTGAGAGACCCGGGTTCGATTCCTAGGTTGGGAAGATCCCCTGGACAAGGAAATGGCAACCCACTCCAGTACTCTTGCCTAGAAATTTTTATGGATGGAGGAGCCTGGTAGTCCTCCCTGGTAGTCCATGGGGCTACACAGAGTCGAACATGACTGAGTGACTTCACTTTCTTCTTTTGTTATGCAGGAACTTTTCAGTTTAAAGTAGTCCCACTTTTGATTTTTGCTTTTGTCCTTCACTTTTGCTGTGATATTCAAAAGAGGCTGACTTTTAGGACTGTATCTATTACACAACATAACCTGTAAATGATAGTTAGCTTCATCTGATGTGCAACTGAAGAACTAGCAATGCCTTTCAATGCCATAGGAAACACCAGCTCTGTGCAGGATTTATCGAGAGGTTTTATAAGCTTCCAAACTGGCATTGCTCCAAGGGGGTCTTTGAGAAACTTTTCAGCCTTACTCATTGATTTGAGAGCCCATGTAAAGTAGGCTTCCCTGCTCCTCCTGGGAAGAACATTTTTTAAAAGCTCTGTGCTTTTAAAAAGGGTAATAGGATATCTTGGTTGTCCCACACCAGCATATAGAGATCTATTTTATTTTTTTAAATAGTTACATAGTGTTCATTACATAAATATATCAGAGTTTGCCCCAAACCAGTCCTCTATTGATAAATACTTAGGCTGTTTTCAGACTTTTGCTATTACTATTATAATGCTGCAAAGAATAATGTACCTTTTTATAATAATACATTTTGTGGTGCTCTCATGACAAAGTGAGAGCACCACAATATCAATAGAGGACTGGTTTTGAACAAACTCTGATATATTTATGTAATGGAACACTGTGTAACTATTTAAAAGAAGAAAATAGATCTCTACTCATGACCAAATGCGGAGAAGGCGATGGCACCCTACTCCAGTACTCTTGCCTGGAAAATCCCATGGACGGAAGAGCCTGATAGGCTGCAGTTCATGGGGTCACTAGGAGTCTGAGTGACTGAGTGACTTCACTTTTTTCACTTTCATGCATTGGAGAAGGAAATGGCAACCCACTCCAGTGTTCTTGCCTGGAGAATCGTAGGGACGGAGGAACCTGGTGGGCTGCCATCGATGGGGTCGCACAGTCGGACACGACTGAAGTGACTTAGCAGCAGCAGCATGACCAAGTGACCATTGGAGAATAATTAGAATGCTTTTGCTATATTTATTGAAAATAAGGACACTCTTTTCTGGTTACTTTTGGCCTGAATTCCTATGATTTTGACTTTTTAAATTGACTTTAAAAGATATCCATTACCTTAAAAAAAAATCCCAATTACCAGTTTTAAAATCCACTTAATGACATTAGGATTCTAAAAGATAGCATGGACTCTAGCTGGCCAAGCTTCTCTGTCCAAGGAATTCTCCAGGCAAGAATATTGGTGCGGGTAGCCTTTTCCTTCTCATGGGGATCTTCCAGACACCACCCAGAGATTGAACTCCAAACTCTGGATTCTTTACTGTTTGAGCCACTGGGGAAGCCATATTTCTAGTAGTGTTTATTCAACAGATATTTCTTGAGTGCCTCTATGTACCATGGTTAATGTTAAGGGTTTGAGATTATATGCCTCCTAGTATCATTGGAATTCTGCTGAGATTTAAGATTTAAAAGTACTTATTTAATAATTGCTCATTTATTCCACTAAATTTATAAAAAAACATTTGTATACTGGTGACATAGAAAGGAGGGGAAAAGTAATATCTTTGTATTGAAAACTGTATTTTAACCTATTTCCAAAGCCGCAGCTATGGAAACTGGTTCCTTTCTTACCTTTAATTTCTTTCCTATTTAGAAAATGCCTATGCTGAGTATTATTATGGCTTAATGTTATATGGTTTTGGAATATTTGAGTGTCCTAGATTCTAGGATGAAGTTTTCAAAATATTGTTGTTTAGTTGCTAAGTCGTGCACAACTCTTTGCAACCTCCTGGACTGGATTTTCCAGGCAAGAATACTGGAGTGGGTTGCCACTTCCTTCTCCAAGGGATCTTCCCGACCCAGTGATCGAACCCGTATCTCCTTCATTGTAGGCAGATTCTTTACCGCTGAGGCAGCAGGGAACACTTTCAAAATATACCACATTATAAACTATTTTCTGTTAAGAAGTATAACTAATCACAAATTATGGTTGTAAATCTAATACATGTAATGGATTGTAGGTGTTTAAATGCAATTGATATATGTTTCCCTTAACTTTGTAGATTATTACAGTCTTCATTTATTCAATTTATATCTGTATATTAAAGTTATTTTAAAGTTTTTGAATGGCTCATACATGCATGTATGTAGTGATAAAACAATGTAAAACTGATACAAAAGGCATCTAATTTTGTTCTACAGAACCAAGCAATATAGCTAATTTCTTCTGGGATGTTCAGTGCAGTTCCAGACAATTCTATGTTTAAATTTCTCCCTCCTTCCATTTCTTCCTTTCTTCTCTCCCATCAGTTTTAGTAACTGGAATGATCAACCCTTCCTCATTCTTTTTAAAAAAAATTTTTCCTTAGATACTTTTTACTGGTTCTTATTGCTTATTTAGTTTTATACAGAAACTTTAAAATCAGCTTGTCTAGTCTGAAAAAATCCTATCAGCTATTTTGGGAGTGCTGCTGCTGCTGCTGCTAAGTCGCTTCAGTCGTGTCCGACTCTGTGCGACCCCATAGATGGCAGCCCACCGGGCTCCCTCATCCCTGGGATTCTCCAGGCAAGAATACTGGAGTGGGTTGCCATTTCCTTCTCCAATGCATGAAAGCGAAAAGTGAAAGTGAAATCGCTCAGTCATGTCCGACTCCCAGCGACCCCATGGACTGCAGTTTACCAGGCTCCTCTGTCCATGGGATTTTCCAGGCAAGAGTACTGGGGTGGGGTGCCATTGCCTTCCCCGATTTTGGGAGTGGGATGCCTAGTATTCATAAATTACCTTCTGAGAGAATTTACATCTTAAGATGCTGAGTTTTTTAAACCAAAAACATGATATGCCTTTCCAATTGTTTGAGTCTTTAAAAAATAACTATTGAGTTTGTCTTGAAGAATTGTAACCTTTTTTTCAGTAGAGTGATTTCCTGTATTGTATCTTCTGATTGTTGTTTGTCTATATGAAGACTTGATTTTTCCACATTACGTTTTTCACCATACAAATCTTCATTGTTTGTAATAGTTTTTCAGGTGATTCTCTTGAGTTCTCCACCTAAACAATTATTTTATTGACATATACCTTCAGAGCAATATTAATTATGGTGATCTTATGTTGTATGGCTAGTAACTTATACCTGTGCACATTTTCAAATAAAGTCTCTTTGGCTAATTGCTTAATAGAAAAGCAATATAAACTGTTAAATATGAACACAAAACAAAACATCCAAACCTACAGTCACCACAAAAACAAAACAAACCGAAAACCAACTAACAAAAACTGTTCTCATCTGCGATTACTTGTGAATCAGACATCTCAATTTTGTGTAAACAAAACAAAATGAAATTTTGGAGCACTGAGCGTTAAGATTTGTATCACTATTATGAATAATCTCCAAGGTCAAAATTTTTTGTGTTCCCTAAAACACGCCATTTTCGTTTATTAATTTTATAATAAATGTATGTGACAAATTTGGACCAATAAAATATTTTGATAAAATATTGTTGTTATCATCTGTCATTTATGTTGTAGAGCCACATGAGATTTCATTTGCAAACTGAGTTTAGTTGACATGAAAGACAGAAAATACTGGAATCACTCCCCTGGCCTCTCACTTTACTGGCATAGAACTTGTCACTGTAGACTCAGTGTCAGTAGGTCAGTGACCCTACAGTTCCCGTTTTTGTGCTGGAAATATCTGCAGAGAGGGAATCTTGGTCTCCTAGGAGTGAAATTCTTAACAATCCTAATTGTTTGCTTACCTGCCATGTATGGATTGTTAAGATAAAGCAGGGTGGAACCTGACCTAACCAGGCATATCTTTCATCTGAATATGAAGGAAATGATTCACTGATGTTCAACCAGAAAGACCTTGCCTGGAAAACACAGATCAGTATTGCGTAATCAAGCGTTCAAAAACAAAGTGTCCAAGAAAGCAATTTGGAAATCGATTCCCATCACTTTCTCTTATCAGTTAAACTATTTGTGTTAATAGTAGTAATCGCCAATGTGTTTAGTTTTGCTGTTTATTAAATGTCTTCACAGTAACCTTGTGAGGTAGGTGTCTTCATTCTCATTTTACAAGTGAGGAAAGTTAAGCTCACACTTGGCCCAGGGTTGCGTAGGCAGCAAGTGGCAGCACCAGGAATTCCTAAATCTAGGTCTGCCGTGGAGGTGGGAGGGTATGGATTATATAACTTCATCTTCTTGAAATTTCTATTATGCTTCTGTGAAATAAGCCTAATAGTCATTTTGCAGTGCTGTTATAAAAATGAAATGAGAAAATGTAAGTAAAACATTTAGGTTAGTATTTAACATATGCCAGGATTTTAACACATATTTATTTCATTTACTTTCTGCTCTTTTAGTTCCATAGGTCTATTGCTATGGCCTTAGTCACCACACTAAAATTTCCACTGCCTATTTTCTATACTATAATAGTAAATTAGGGTCTTACGGCATTTTATCCTCCATATACTTTTCCTAGAATTCGCTTGCATCAAGTTTCTTGTGGTATTTTAGTTATGCTTTCCCCTACTTTTGGGCAAAGGGCCAAGAATATTTTGAAGGGCTTAAGATGAACTTACAATTTATTAAATCAGACCATTAAACAGAGTTAGAGTGAAGTTACAATACACCTACAAGGTGACATATCTAAAGGGGCAATGAACAGTGGGCGTAAGCGAAAATCATAAAAATCCATTTATCTGCCAACACATTTATGTAAGAGATTACACTACTGGTCAGGAATTTCCTGCTGTATGTCATTTTTTTTTTCATGGAACTTTTCAATAGCTGGTAACGGGCTGTCTTGCTTCCTCTCCAGGCTTGGCTGTTATCAGTTCCACTCAGATATTCCTTCCTATTCAGTTTGGAGTGCTTTGTGACACTTATGAATGAGTGCATCTATTTTTTAACAATGAGAACGTTGATTTACATCACAGAAGGCTCATCATTTCTGCTTCCCCCCACACAGGACTGTTGTAAGAATTTACTCTTCAAACATACGTTCATCAGGAAAAGGGCACCATAAAATCAAAAGCCACATGTGAGTTTTATAAAAAATAATTTCCTGCTAAAATAATAGGGAAAGGTAGCAATTAAGAAAATTTCCTAGGTAAGTGAGGAAACACATTTGAGTATTTCTACTTATGTAGAAAAGGCCACACGAAAGGGACAGCGTTGTGAAGAGAATACTTCATGTGAGGCAGAAAAACAGAGTTGAGACTGGGCTTTGTGTGCATGGCGTGAGCAAGACACTCAGGTCTGCCAAGTCTCATTTCTTTACCTACAGAAATGGGTGCCGCATCACTGCTCTTCATCCCTGTTTTATTTTATTAGGACGAATGACTCAGAAAAACTTAGTTTACAAATGTGGTGTAAAGCTTTACTCAGGCAACCCTTTTTTAATGAACTGGATATACGAATTAAATTTGTAGCTATTTCAATGGTTGTACAAGTAATAGGCAAATATAAATATAAAAGAAATAAGTAGATTTAATGTTTTCTAATTTCCATGGTGAAACATGATTTTATATTTTGCTTTAACAGATAGATTCAGCAATAGCTGACTCAATTGGTTGAGGCCTTTAGGCCTCAACCAATTTGTCTTCTTTTCTCTTTATTAATTCTACATCAACAATCTGGCAGCAAAGAGAAAAAAAATTAGTATTTTCTCAAAATGGCTTTAGCATCAGCTGTCCCCAGCTAATGTCAATTGTATCAAATCAAATATTTGAATCATATCAGATAATCTGATACTTAAAATTTCTGGTAGCTTATATGGGCCTAAGATTAAAAAATATTTTTAATATCTTTTCTTCCTGTTAAAATGGAATTAATTTCCAAAATATTAAGTATGGGATAAATACAGGGACTCTATTAGAAAACTTCACTATACTAATAGATAAAAGGAGAAAATGAACTAGAAATAAGTATGTTTGGAAAGAGATGGCCAAGTTTTCACTATCTGAGGGTATAGTTGTCTATTTGGTGAAACTAGAAAGTCATTTAAAATGCTTTTAGAAGCAGTAAAAGAATTTAGTAAAAAGGTTGGTTAAAAGTAAGTACATAAAACTCAAAAGCTCTTTTATATACCTGTCTCTTATACACATCTCATGGGGCTACACAGAGTCGAACATGACTGAGTGACTTCACTTTCTTCTTTTGTTATGCAGGAACTTTTCAGTTTAAAGTAGTCCCACTTTTGATTTTTGCTTTTGTCCTTCACTTTTGCTGTGATATTCAAAAGAGGCTGACTTTTAGGACTGTATCTATTACACAACATAACCTGTAAATGATAGTTAGCTTCATCTGATGTGCAACTGAAGAACTAGCAATGCCTTTCAATGCCATAGGAAACACCAGCTCTGTGCAGGATTTATCGAGAGGTTTTATAAGCTTCCAAACTGGCATTGCTCCAAGGGGGTCTTTGAGAAACTTTTCAGCCTTACTCATTGATTTGAGAGCCCATGTAAAGTAGGCTTCCCTGCTCCTCCTGGGAAGAACATTTTTTAAAAGCTCTGTGCTTTTAAAAAGGGTAATAGGATATCTTGGTTGTCCCACACCAGCATATAGAGATCTATTTTATTTTTTTAAATAGTTACATAGTGTTCATTACATAAATATATCAGAGTTTGCCCCAAACCAGTCCTCTATTGATAAATACTTAGGCTGTTTTCAGACTTTTGCTATTACTATTATAATGCTGCAAAGAATAATGTACCTTTTTATAATAATACATTTTGTGGTGCTCTCATGACAAAGTGAGAGCACCACAATATCAATAGAGGACTGGTTTTGAACAAACTCTGATATATTTATGTAATGGAACACTGTGTAACTATTTAAAAGAAGAAAATAGATCTCTACTCATGACCAAATGCGGAGAAGGCGATGGCACCCTACTCCAGTACTCTTGCCTGGAAAATCCCATGGACGGAAGAGCCTGATAGGCTGCAGTTCATGGGGTCACTAGGAGTCTGAGTGACTGAGTGACTTCACTTTTTTCACTTTCATGCATTGGAGAAGGAAATGGCAACCCACTCCAGTGTTCTTGCCTGGAGAATCGTAGGGACGGAGGAACCTGGTGGGCTGCCATCGATGGGGTCGCACAGTCGGACACGACTGAAGTGACTTAGCAGCAGCAGCATGACCAAGTGACCATTGGAGAATAATTAGAATGCTTTTGCTATATTTATTGAAAATAAGGACACTCTTTTCTGGTTACTTTTGGCCTGAATTCCTATGATTTTGACTTTTTAAATTGACTTTAAAAGATATCCATTACCTTAAAAAAAAATCCCAATTACCAGTTTTAAAATCCACTTAATGACATTAGGATTCTAAAAGATAGCATGGACTCTAGCTGGCCAAGCTTCTCTGTCCAAGGAATTCTCCAGGCAAGAATATTGGTGCGGGTAGCCTTTTCCTTCTCATGGGGATCTTCCAGACACCACCCAGAGATTGAACTCCAAACTCTGGATTCTTTACTGTTTGAGCCACCGGGGAAGCCATATTTCTAGTAGTGTTTATTCAACAGATATTTCTTGAGTGCCTCTATGTACCATGGTTAATGTTAAGGGTTTGAGATTATATGCCTCCTAGTATCATTGGAATTCTGCTGAGATTTAAGATTTAAAAGTACTTATTTAATAATTGCTCATTTATTCCACTAAATTTATAAAAAAACATTTGTATACTGGTGACATAGAAAGGAGGGGAAAAGTAATATCTTTGTATTGAAAACTGTATTTTAACCTATTTCCAAAGCCGCAGCTATGGAAACTGGTTCCTTTCTTACCTTTAATTTCTTTCCTATTTAGAAAATGCCTATGCTGAGTATTATTATGGCTTAATGTTATATGGTTTTGGAATATTTGAGTGTCCTAGATTCTAGGATGAAGTTTTCAAAATATTGTTGTTTAGTTGCTAAGTCGTGCACAACTCTTTGCAACCTCCTGGACTGGATTTTCCAGGCAAGAATACTGGAGTGGGTTGCCACTTCCTTCTCCAAGGGATCTTCCCGACCCAGTGATCGAACCCGTATCTCCTTCATTGTAGGCAGATTCTTTACCGCTGAGGCAGCAGGGAACACTTTCAAAATATACCACATTATAAACTATTTTCTGTTAAGAAGTATAACTAATCACAAATTATGGTTGTAAATCTAATACATGTAATGGATTGTAGGTGTTTAAATGCAATTGATATATGTTTCCCTTAACTTTGTAGATTATTACAGTCTTCATTTATTCAATTTATATCTGTATATTAAAGTTATTTTAAAGTTTTTGAATGGCTCATACATGCATGTATGTAGTGATAAAACAATGTAAAACTGATACAAAAGGCATCTAATTTTGTTCTACAGAACCAAGCAATATAGCTAATTTCTTCTGGGATGTTCAGTGCAGTTCCAGACAATTCTATGTTTAAATTTCTCCCTCCTTCCATTTCTTCCTTTCTTCTCTCCCATCAGTTTTAATAACTGGAATGATCAACCCTTCCTCATTCTTTTTTTAAAAAAATTTTTCCTTAGATACTTTTTACTGGTTCTTATTGCTTATTTAGTTTTATACAGAAACTTTAAAATCAGCTTGCCTAGTCTGAAAAAATCCTATCAGCTATTTTGGGAGTGCTGCTGCTGCTGCTGCTAAGTCGCTTCAGTCGTGTCCGACTCTGTGCGACCCCATAGATGGCAGCCCACCGGGCTCCCTCATCCCTGGGATTCTCCAGGCAAGAATACTGGAGTGGGTTGCCATTTCCTTCTCCAATGCATGAAAGCGAAAAGTGAAAGTGAAATCGCTCAGTCATGTCCGACTCCCAGCGACCCCATGGACTGCAGTTTACCAGGCTCCTCTGTCCATGGGATTTTCCAGGCAAGAGTACTGGGGTGGGGTGCCATTGCCTTCCCCG
>SJYT01024823.1:729317-769132 GCA_006410635.1 Cephalophus harveyi
AAAAAAAAAAAAAAAAGAGTAGTGGTTGTATGTAGTATGTTTTTTTCTACCAGATAGTCATTCATTCAAGAAATATTTTTGAGAATCTATTCTTTCATTGACAGTGTTCCAGGCACTGGGGATACAAAAGTGAATACAAAAGAATAAAATCCCTGTTCTCATGAAACTTGTCTTGTGGAACTCAGTTTAGAGATTACAGATAATAAGCAGATGAATAAATATAACACTTAGGATGTCAGATGGAGACATGTGCTAAGGGGAAGAATAAAGCAGAGAAGAGACTGCATTGTGGCAGGGGGCAGGCAGGGGAGAGGGGAGAGGGAAACTGCAATTGTTAAGTAGGCTGCTTGGGAAGGATCTCACAGAAAAGGTGGTATTTGGGTAAAGACCTGCAGGAGATGAGTCATGGGGTTATCTGGGATATTAAAAGCTACAGTAATTAAAACAGTGTGGTCTTAGCTTCAAAGAGACACAGGGAGAAAAATGCAACAAAATATTGAGTTCAGGAATTGGCCCAAATATATGAGAAGATTTAGCATGTGAGAAAGTGGCNTGGTATTTGGGTAAAGACCTGCAGGAGATGAGTCATGGGGTTATCTGGGATATTAAAAGCTACAGTAATTAAAACAGTGTGGTCTTAGCTTCAAAGAGACACAGGGAGAAAAATGCAACAAAATATTGAGTTCAGGAATTGGCCCAAATATATGAGAAGATTTAGCATGTGAGAAAGTGGCCAAAAAGATCAACTGTTTATAAACAGTGTTGTAACAATTTGCTAGACATTTGTTAAAAACAAAACAAAACAAAACAGTTGAGATCCTACCTTTATAGACAAAAATTGCAAATGGATTAAAGACTTTAATGTTGAAATACATACCCGATGGGTCAGTGGGTTAAGAATCTGCCTGCAAGCAAGAGCCGCAGGAGATGTGGCTTCAATCCCTGGGTCAGGAAGATCTCCTGGAGGAGGAAGTGGCAACCCACTCCAGCTATCCTGCTTGAAAAATTCCATGGACAGAGGAGCCTGAGCCCTATAATCCAAAGAGTTGCAAAGAGTCCGACACAACTGAGGAGAGCACAGCCTATATACATTAAAGTAAGTGAAGTCGCTCAGTCATGCCCGACTCTCTGTGACCCCATGGATAGTCGCCTGCACCAAGCTCCTCCGTCCATGGGATTTTCAAGGCAAGAGTACTGGAGTGGGTTGACATTTCCTTCTTTAGGGAATCTTCCCAATCCAGGGATCGAACCCAGGGCTCCCACATTAAACTACAGGGTAAATATTTAAGTAAATATATTTGTACTCAAATGCTTTGACTAGAGAAAGCCTGTTAAAATGTGATAACAAAGCAGAAAACAAAATAGAAGTTCCACAGACTTGACCATATGAAAGTTTAATGTGGCAAAACAAAATAAAAAATAAAATCCTCACTTATGAAAGTTACATTTGTTGTTTTAAAACAACACACATCACAGAAACACTGAATTTCCTTTTTCTATTTTTTTCACCCTTCCTGAAATTTGTATATACATTTAATGTTATAATGTTTCTTTCCCCTTGTTCTTAACAGTGGTTAAACTGATAGTACATATTCTTATAAACTACTTATTAGAAAGCAGAAATAAGATATATAAAGAGTTTTAGGAAGCAAAAAAAATTTGTTTTGCATACTCAAACAGCACAAGTAAAAGGAATATGAACAGAATTAACAAAGAAAGAGATAGAAATATTCAACAAAGTTGAAAAAGTGTTTAACCTCTTGAGCTATTAAAGAAAGATAAGCTGAAACACATTGAGAAGCAATTTATTACCTGTTGGATTGGTAAGGTTGAAGAGGATTAATTATGAGAGACAAAGCGGAAACAGCATTTTCATTTACTTCTAATGGGAAAGTAAATTTGTATAATCTTTTCTCAGAACTACATATGAACTACATATGCTTTACAAATTTTCTCAGATTTCCCCCCAGGTATAACTAAACATGCGATCAAAAATGTATGCATGAGAATGTTTATCTCAGCATCATTTGCAGTAGTGAGAAATTAGAAATGACCTTGAGGCTTATAATAGACAAATGGTTAAATAAACTATAGTATAGAATATGGAATACCAAGCAATTATTATTTATTTATATGGAAAGATATCTATACTAAATTTTTAATTAAAATGCAGGCTACAGAAATCATTTTGGAAGACAGTTTGGCAGGTTCTCACAAAGCCAAACATGGTCTTATCATATGACTGGCAGTCACACTTCTAGGTGTCTATCCAAAGGAGTTGAAAACTTCTGCCTGCACACAAACCTACTCATGCCTTTTTATAGCAGCTTTATTCATAGCTGCCAAAAATTGGAAGCAACCAAGACATCTTTCAGTAAATAAATAGATACATTAACTGTGGTACATCCAGACAATGGAATGTTATTCAGCAATTAAAAAAATAAACAACTATCATATCATAAAAAGATAGAAGAGACACAGAGGAAACTTTAATGTATATTGCTAGGTGAAAGAAACTGATCTGAAAGGATACATGCTGTATGAGTCCATCTATATGACATTCTGAAAAAGGCAAAGCCATGGAGACAGTAAAAAGATCAGAGCTTGCTGGGGTTTGGGGGAGGAGTGAGGACTGCTGAATAGGTGGAGCACGGGTGACTCTTAGGACAGTGAAACGTTTCTGTATGCTTCTCTGGTGGTGGATACATGACACTATGCATTTGGTAAAAACCATAGAGGAGTGAATCCTATTGTAAACCCTATTTAATAATATACCAATATTGTTTCATCAGTTGTAACAAATTTACCATGCCAAGATGTTAATTGCAGAGGGAATGGGTGTATGTGTAGGGAGGAATGTTGTTGTTCAGTCTCTCAGCCGTGTCTGACTCTTTGTGACCCCATGGTCTGCAGCACGCCAGGCCTCCCTGTCCATCACCAACTCCCAGAGCTTGCTCAAACTCATGTCCATCCAGTCAGTGATGTCATCCAACCATCTCATCCTCTGTTGTCCCCTTCTCCTCCTGCCTTCAATCTTTCCCAGCATCAGGGTCTTTTCTAATGAGTCAGTTCTTTGCATCAGGTGGTCAAAGTATTGGAACTTCAGCTTCAGCATCAGTCCTTCCAATATTATTCAAGACTGATCTCCTTTACGATGGACTAGTTGGATCTCTTTGCAGTCCAGGGACTCTCAAGAGTCTTCTCCAACACCACGTTCAAAAGCACCAATTCTTCAGCACTCAGTTTTCTTTATAGTCCAACTCTCACATCTGTATATGGCTACTTGAAAGTCATAGCTTTGACTAGATGAACCGTTGTTGACAAAGTAATGTCTCTGCTTTTTAATACCCTGTCTAGGCTGGTCATAGCTTTTCTTCCAAGGAGCAAGCATCTTTTAATTTCATGGCTGCAGTGACCCCACTCCAGTACTCTTGCCTGGAAAATCCCATGGACGGAGGAGCCTGGAAGGCTGCAGTCCATGGGGTCGCTGAGGGTCGGACACGACTGAGCGACTTCACTTTCACTTTTCACTTTCATGCATTGGAGAAGGAAGCAGCAACCCACTCCAGTGTTCTTGCCTGGAGAATCCCAGGGACAGAGGAGCCTGGTGGGCTGCTGTCTCTGGGGTCGCCCGGAGTCGGACACGACTGAAGCAACCTAGCAGTAGCAGCAGCAGCAGTGACAATCTGCAGTGATTTTGGAGCCCAAGAAAATAAAGTATGCTGCTGTTTTCATTGCTTCCCTGTCTATTTGCCATGAAGTGATGGGACTGGATGCCATGATCCTAGGTTTCTGAACGTTGAATTTTTAGCCAGCTTTTTCACTCTCCTCTTTCAGTTTCATCAAGAGGCTCTTTAGTTTCTCTTTGCTTTCTGGCATAGGGGTGGTGTCATCTCCCTGCACTTTATGTTTGTTGTTTCTGTAAACCTAAAATTGTTCTAATAAAGTCTGTTAGTTTAAAAGAAGACAGACTATGAAGCACATGTATGTTTGATTATGTTTCTGTACTGTATGAATGTGTGTGAGTGTAGGGGGACTTGTGTAGAAATAAGTTCAGGACTACACCAAAATGTTAACAGCAATGTCTGCCAGTAGGGGGTTTTGAATGATTTTTGCTTTTCATTTGGTGTCTTTATGTACTACCTAAATATTTTACAGTTGCTTTATAGTCAGGAATAAAAAAGTATTTTTATTTTGAAGACAAGACAACACAGCAAAAAGAAAAACAAGCAACAAAAAGAAAATTAGATAGATAAAAAACTCCCGTAATCCCACCACCTAAAGATAACCACTATTAATGTTTGGTATAGCTCCTTTCAGGCTAGCTAGAATACAATATGCAATATGTAATATATATATATTACATACATATATATATAAAATATATATATACATACATATACACACAGAGATATACACGCTGCATGTAATTTTGCAACATAATTATATGTATTGTTCCTTTTGTATTAAGCTTACTTTATTCGTATTAACATTCAGCATGTTCTTAAAAATCTTTTGAAAGTATTGCTTTATGTTGCATAATATTCCATCTAGGCTATATGATCACTTACTGAATATTTAGTTTCTCCCCCCAGTATTTTGATGTTTTAAATAGCATTGTGGGTGAACATCATTATATAGAGTTTGCATTATGTTCTTATTATTTCAGGACCAAGGATATTTCTAAGGTGATTCATAGGGATCAATTCAAATAAAGGGCAGCAAGGTTACTAAACATTTAAGATGGGAAGAGATATTAAGAAACCATTTCCTTCCATCCCTGTTTGCATGGAAGCAATGCAACCAACCAGTTTAGGTTCACATTTCTTTCTAACCTTAAATTTTTCCAAATGTACATGATGCCTTTATGAAAAAAATCCCAAAAGTGGAAATCTGAACTTATATACATTAGAAGAGGAAATTTCATTTACAAAAATATGTGATCACAGTTCAGTCAAGATACGAAAGTATTTTAGAATGATGTATTTACTTTTGGGAGTGAGGCATGAAAGAAGAGAAGAACCAAAGATTCTTTGGAGAAACTCATGAAAATTATGGCCCCTCCACTCAAAAAATGTCCATGGACAGATATATTTATGGTTTTGCATACCCAGGTGACAATGACGATGGTCCATCAGTGAATCTCAGGTTAAGAACTCACACTGTAGCCGTTGAACCTTCTCAGGACGTCAGTTCACTCAAATAAAATTACTTGTGTTTTATACAATAGTTTGCAAAATTCTTTCCTATTTGAAGTTTCATCCAAGCATTCCAACTTTCTGAAATAAATCAGGGGTATAATATTTATTCTAATTGTAATGACTGAGAAGATCAAGTGCTTTGTTTGAGGCCTCTCTGTCACTCAAGCCTGTTTGTTTTTTTTTAACTTTAAACCCGATTCTCTTTTTCCTCTGCTCTGATCTACCACTCTACTCTTCAGGCTTGGGACTCTGTAGAGTTTAGCTAAATAATATTTAGTAGGGCCTTTGTAGTCTCTGATTTGGTGTCACTATAGCACAATATTTTCTTCTAAACAGAATAGGTACTCAATCACGGTTTATTTAGCAGCAAATTCTGGTGTTGTTAAACACTGTCACACGTATCTACGCAACTCTATGCAGAGTCAAGATTTTGGTAATTACCTGTTTTTTTTGATCTAGGCATGTACCTGCTAACTGATGCTTTAAAGGCATCAATTTCCCTCCCCTCCACCCCCGAATTATTGGACTGTGAAATCATGGAAAATTAAACAGTAACAAACATAATATGTACATATTTGGAGATAGATTTTTAAATAGTTTTACTATTGCGTTTTTTTCCTTGTCAAATGTTATTTATGAATAATGTTAAGGGCAACTGGAGAAGAAAAATGCCACAGAGAACAATTCCCTTGGGTTGAGTCATGTTGTGTATTAGTTGCCTCTTGTCAGTGATGCCATTTCTTCTTTCAGTAAAGCAAAGCAAGATTTCTTTGACCTATTTGAGCTATTTGTTGGCATCAGAGAGATCATTCCTGATGTATGTTTATTCATATTTTTTAAGAGTACACAGTACAAAGTTTAAAATACACAGTACAAAGTTCTTGTGGGATGGAAGAAATTGTCAACAGAAACCTAAAGTTTGAAAGTATTTCTTTTAAAGATATTTATTGACTTTTGTGGTTTGGGGGATTAATGGAATCTGCCTGGTTTAGAGGAGAAGACAAAGGGGATGGAATATAGTGTGAATGGGGTAGAGGTGGAGGAGGGCCCAAAGGCTGTCTAGGAACTGGGGCATGAGAGCAGCTGGAAGGATGTAACTGCTGCTCCTGAGATTTTCTGTGCTTTTCCTGCTCCGTGCTAAACGCCCTGCATACATCTTCTCATTATTCTTCTTAACAAGACTATAAGGGGGCAGATATTATTATCTGTATTTAAAAATGAGCAAACTGGCTCAGAAAGATTTAGGTAAATAACCCAAGTTGTCACAGCAGATAAACAGCAGAGTCAGGATTCCAATTCGTGAATGTTTGGGCTCCAAGTCTTTGTTTTCTACCGTGTTGCATATGCTGGTCAAACAACACTGACTTAACAATAATTTCTCCCAGTTTGGCTTTGGTGGACTGCCCAGAATTTTTTTTTTAAACACAAGTGGCACATGCTCCAGTTTATTTTTATCCTAAGATAAGGGTCTATAGAGAGATGTAGTTCCTTTTGTGGCCTGTTGAAGTTTAGCTTGTATTTAGTTCTTATTGTGCATCAGAAAGACCTTGCTGTTGCTGCTGCTAAGTTGCTTCAGTCATGTCCGACTCTGTGCGACCCCATAGATGGCAGCCCACCAGGCTCCCCCATCCCTGGGATTCTCCAGGCAAGAACACTGGAGTGGGTTGCCATTTCCTTCTCCAAGAAAGACCTTATGAGTTGAAAATAGAATCTTTTAATTCCTGTGTTGTTTGTTGTTTAGTCACTAAGTCATGTAAAACTCTTTTGAGACCCCATGGATTGTAGCCTTCCAGATTCCTCTGTGTCCATGGGATTTCCCAAGGAAGAATACTGGAGCAGGTTGCCATTTCCATTGGAACCTGAGTCTCCTGCATTACAGGGGGATTCTTTATCCCTGAGCCAACGGGGAAGTTTCCTAATTTCTGTGTAGGATTGGGAAAATGTACTCCATAAATCTCTAATTTATCTTTTTCCTGGAGTGGGGTAATTTGTATTTGTCTTTATTCCTGTATGCTTCTGGCAGGAGCCAGAGACTTCAAGTAACAGACATCAGTGAGCTACTGTATAGGATTTTCTGTATTGTGTGGGAGGAAAAAAGTGGTCTGGGGGACAGATTTGAGTGATGGGAGATTTCAGCTGGACCCTTAGGTCCCTCTGGGGAGCACTGCAGCAAGCTGAAGGTGTGTAAGATGGCACACTGCTGCTACTGGTTTACTTGGAAATTTTGACAAAGAGCACAGGAAGAACACTCTTGAAGGACCGAGTGATTTCCTTTTGCAGGACAGAAAAATTTCAAAGTTGGAAACTATGAAAATAACCCCATATCTGATAATCCATTATTCATCAGATATTTGTTGGGAAGTAGATGCTGGTAGTAGATGCTGGAAGTATGATGAATTAATCATTGTTCCTACTTTCAAGGAACTCACAGGCCAGAGGGAAGACAATATATTATTAAATTCCAGTATGAGAGAGATATCAAGGGCTGTAATCACAGGGCCTTATGAGAGCACAAGAAACAGAAATTTTTCCAGGGTAGGGAACATTGGGTCTGAACAGGACTGGCTACATCATTTGTGGAGTCCACTGCAAAATGAAAAGGTGGACCACTTGTTTAAAACTATTAAGAATTTCAAAATGGGGACAACAGAGCAGTCAGTCAGACACAGGTGTTTCTAATGAATTTCCTTCCACTTAGACTGTGACACCCACAGTGGGAAAATTCCAAACCACTGTTTAACAAAATAAACCTGGTCTGGGCACTCACGCCATTGGTTTCTTCTGAAGTATTGTTATGATGCAACTAACATCTGTGGATCTAAGAGAATATTTCCGAATCAATTTGGTGTGGCTATAACAATTTTTGGAAGAACCATAGGATATTAGGATGGGTCGTGAATGTTTATTATCTATTGTATTACCACCCTCCCAAAAGGACAGGGAACTTCAGGGAATATTTAAATACATTCACCAGCAGCCTAAGCCTCTGAAGAACTAATTTGGGTAAATGATAAAAAATGAATGCTATGTTTGTTGGAAACGGAGTCTACCTGTTGATTACAAAAAGCAGAAAACACAGGATCTGTGAAATACTGTGTTATTAATCTCAATCATTTGCTGCACCGTTTGATAGTTTGATACATGCCTGCTAGTATCTAGATGGTTTATAGGGCCTCTCTGTGGGTGGAGTCTGTCTCCTGGTCCCATTGACATCAGGCTTGGCCACGTGATTTGCTTTGGGCAACCCACTGGGAAGAAGCTGTGTGCGCATGTCTGACTGAAGTTCCAGGCAAACACTAAGGGCCTTTACATTTGCCACTCTCCCCTATCACAGGCCTCCTGTTCTCTGAAAAAGCCGTTCGTTCATCTTTGATCCTGAATGGAGAAACTGCATGGAGCAGAGCCACAGACTACTTATAAAACGTGAAAAGGAAATAAATCTTTGCTGTTGAAAAACTGCTGAGATTTGGGGATTATTAATGATCATAAGCGATGGGAATACCAAACCACCTGACTTGCCTCTTGAGAAACCTGTATGCAGGTCAGGAAGCAACAGTTCGAACTGGACATGGAACAACAGACTGGTTCCAAATAGGAAAAGGAGTACGTCAAGGCTGTATATTGTCACCCTGCTTATTTAACTTCTATGCAGAGTACATCATGCGAGATGCTGGGCTGGAGGGAGCACAGCTGGAATCAAGATTGCCGGGAGAAATATCAAGAACCTCAGATATGCAGATAACACCACCCTTATGGCAGAAAGTGAAGAGGACCTAAAAAGCCTCTTGATGAAAGTGAAAGAAGAGAGTGAAAAAGTTGGCTTAAAGCTCAACATTCAGAAAGCTAAGATCATGGCATCCTGTCCCATCACTTCATGGGAATTAGATGAGGAAACAGTGGAAACAGTGTNAGTGAACTCCGGGAGTTGGTGATGGACAGGGATGCCTGGCGTGCTGCAATTCATGGGGTTGCAAAGAGTTGGACATGACTGAGCGACTGAACTGAACTGAACTGAACTGAAAGGGCCAGCTTTGTCCAACTCATGATCATTTTCTGAGATTCTGATGATGGAAATTTATATCTTCCAGAAACCTTGAGTGTGAGTGACCAGATACAGGAGGAAGAAAGACTATATATTGATGTGAGAGTTGGACTGTGAAGAAAGCTGAGTGAAGAAGAATTGATGCTTTTGAACTGTGGTGTTGGAGAAGACTCTTGAGAGTCCCTTGGACTGCAAGGAGATCCAACCAGTCCATTCTAAAGATCAGTCCTGGGTGTTCATTGGAAGGACTGATGCTAAAGCTGAAACTCCAGTACTTTGGCCACCTGATGTGAAGAGTTGACTCATTGGAAAAGACTCTGATGCTGGGAGGGATTGGGGGCAGGAGGAGAAGGGGACGACAGAGGATGAGATGGCTGGATGGCATCACCGATTCGATGGACATGAGTTTGGGCGAACTCCGGGAGTTGGTGATGGACAGGGAGGCCTGGCGTGCTGCAATTCATGGGGTCACAAAGAGTCGGACACGACTGAGCGACTGAACTGAACTGAATGCTCATAACGGGCTTCCCCATGGCTCAGTCAGTAAATAATCTGCCTGCAATGCAGGAGACACATTTGATCCACCGGGGTTTGATCCCTGGGTGGAAGATCCCCTGGAGGAGGAAATGGCAACCCTCTCCAGTATTCTTGCCTGAAAACTCCCAAGGAGAGAGAAGCCTGGCAGGCCTCAGTTCAAAGGGTTGCAAAGAGTGGGATACAGTTTAGCATTTACAATAGTGCGACAATTCACAAATACCGTATTTGCCTAAAAGCCGTTTCAGTGATACCTCTCCTATGCAGAGTGACATTGCTCTGTATGATGACTATATAAGTTCTTCTAAGGGCAGATACACTGGGAATTCTGCTGTGGTAATCTGATTGCTGGGAAATCATACTGGATCCTAGTGGTGGAAGCAATGTCTGAGGCTGACAAACCCTGGCCCAGCTGCTTGCTGCCTACTTGTCCCTGAAAAATTTTTGAGCCTCAGCTTCCCCACCTGTAAACTTGTAACAGGACTATTCACTTCCTAGGACTGTTAAGGCAGAGTCAGTTTTGATGTATTTCTTTCATATCAATGCCTCTTTCCCATGAAGTTTTACATCTGCTGATCCTCTCAGCTCTTTGTCTGTTTGACTTTATAATTTTCTAAATTATTAAAAAAATATTTTCTCCTGGTATACAGCAAAATGGTTCAGTATATAGATAGATAGATAGATAGATATAAGTTTTCAAATTCTTTTCCATTATAGGTTATTACAAGATATTGGACATAGTTCCCTGTGTTATAGAGTAGGTTCTTGTGGTTTATTTTATATATCAGGAGTGCATATCTGTTAATTCCAAACTCCTATTTGTCTCTCTCCCACCTTTCCCCTTTGGTAACCATAAGTTTGTTTTCTATGTCTGTGAGTCTATTTCTGTTTTGTAAATAAGTTCATTTGTATCATTTTTTTAAGGCTCCATATATAAGTGATATCATATGAAATGTCTTTTTCTGTCTGATTTACTTCACTTTAGTATGGCATTATTTCATTTTTTTGTATGGCTGAGTAAGATTTCAGTATTTTTTATATATATATATATATCACATATTCTTTTTCCATTCACTTAAGTTTCTTCCATGTCTTGGAATCACTTCCATAGTCATGCTACTGTGAACACTGAGGTGCATGTATGTCCACCGTTTTAATATAAAAGAAGTAGGACATTTGCAGATCTATGTTGAGCTTCTCTTTGTTTCTTTCCAAGTGCTTATATCTTTACCTCACTCTCCAGTGGCAACTACCATCTCATATTTGTCATATCCTTTATTTTGATATCTAAATATAATTTATTACATATATAACATGTTGATACTAATATTATATTATTATGTAATACATAATATTTATTGCATTATTACTTCCCTGGTGGCTCAGATGGTAAAGCGTCTGTCTACAATGCGGGAGACCCGGGTTCGACCCCTGGGTTGGGAAGATCAGCTGGAGAAGGAAATGGCAATCCACTCCAGGACTCTTGCCTGGAAAATCCCATGGACAGAGGAGCCTGGTAGGCTACAGTCAATGGGGTCGCAAAGAGTCGGACACAACTGAGCGACTTCACTCACTCAGTTAGTATACTACATTTGAACTAAATATATATCTATATATTATACAAAATATATAACTATATATGTAACTATAATATATAACATGAAAGTGAAAATTGCTCGGTTGTGTCCGACTTTTAGTGACTCCACGGACTATACATGGAATTCTCCAGGCCAGAATACTGGAGTGGGTAGCCTTTCCCTTTTCCAAGGGATCTTTCCAACCTAGGGATCGAACCCAGGTCTCCCGTATTGCAGGTGGATTCTTTACCAGCTGAGCCACAAGGGAAGCCCAAAATATATAACATAAACTATAATATATAATTTAGTGTACTACATTATAACTATATTGGTATGCACTATGTTGGATATATATGTATTGCTGACTAAAGTCTGACTAGTCAAGGCTATGGTTTTTCCTGTGGTCATGTATGGATGTGAGAGTTGGACTGTGAAGAAGGCTGAGCGCCGAAGAATTGATGCTTTTGAACTGTGGTGTTGGAGAAGACTCTTGAGAGTCCCTTGGACTGCAAGGAGATCGAACCAGTCCATTCTGAAGGAGATCAGCCCTGGGATTTCTTTGGAAGGAATGATGCTAAAGCTGAAACTCCAGTACTTTAGCCACCTCATGCGAAGAGTTGACTCACTGGAAAAGACTCTGATGCTGGGAGGGATTGGGGGCAGGAGGAGAAGGGGACGACCGAGGATGAGATGGCTGGATGGCATCACTGACTCAATGGACGTGAGTCTGAGTGAACTCCGGGAGGTGGTGATGGACAGGGAGGCCTGGCGTGCTGCAATTCATGGGGTTGCAGAGAGTCGGACACGACTGAGTGGCTGAACTGAACTGATACATAATTCAGAGGAGTCTGGCAGTCTATAGGCCGTAAAGAGTCGGACATGACTGAGCGACTAACGCTTTTAACTTCACATAATTAAAAAATATATATATATTCTTAATATAGGGCACATATAAGATAAAATAATTAACAAAAATATTACCCTTTCTTTTTAAAAAAAGGTGAGGAAAAGCACCTTCACATCTATGAAGTTTTTAATTATTTTCTGTCATTTGCTAATTTTTTGTAATTGTCAGTATCAATTAGGCCTTGTGCTAGGAACCAGGAGAACAGGACAGAAGTACGCTTGTCCTCTCTGAGGTTACCTCCTAGTGGGAAGAGGCAGAAAAATAAATATTTAAGCAAATAAATATTCACAGTAACAGACCGTAAGAGTCACATTATCTAAGAGTCCTTAGGAGGACTCTTCAATGAATGAATAAGAATGATGAGAATGATGGTTAACACATCTGTGTCAAGGAAGAGAAAGAGTGTTTATTGAGCACCTGAGTTTCAGCTAGTTTATCTGGATTACTTAAGTCTTACAATAATCCTGTGGGTAGTCCATTTTATATATGAGAAAATTCAAAGTTCATGGCTGTCAACCAACTTTCCCAAGATTATCAACTGGTAAATTGAAGAGTGGACTTTTAATTCTAATCTCCTACTTCTTCCTTATGCCTAGCTATCTCTTTTAAACTAGAAAAACCCTCTTCTCTACACGTCCTGTTATGCTATTTTTTAGGCAATAAATTATTTTATCTTAGAATAAAGTTAAATTTCAGCTTTTTCTCCCCCTTAAGAGCAGTACTCTTTATTAAACAAAACACTGAATTTAAGTTTGGGAGGACTACTTTCAAACCACAGTTGTGCTACTTGATAGCTGTGTACTTTCGGGCAAGTCACTTAACCTTTCTGAGCCTTTGTTTCCCTATCTGTAAATGGAGTGAGTGCCAACATTCAGGTTTTACAACCTCAAATTTTAAATGAGTGGGGTCTGTCCTAATGAATTTTACCACCCTTTGCACACTGACATTTTTCACACTGATGCAGATTCTCTACCTGGTGGTGTGCACAAGGGTGAGCATAACTCGGATCACTTCCTCAGGGTGAGTGGTGGGCCGGAGTCCTAGGAAGACTAAGGACCCGAATCCCTGGGCCTGTGCAAGATCTCCTTTTCCTCTGATTTTCACCCTCAGTATTTTTTCTGACTGAGGAAAAGTTTGCCTGTGGTTCACTCTGTCCTTGAGGCTAAAGGGGGCTCAGAATGACTTCAAAGCTCCTCAGTGAAAGTGGAAGCACTAGGAAAGATCATTTTCATTTTCTTCAGCTGCCTGACTCAGTGCAGCTGTAATAGAGTGCAGTTCAGGAGGGCAACTACTTTGGAAGAAGACTGGAAAGAGATTCAATTTCAAATCACAAGATCAATTATGTAAGGTTCTAGAACAACTGATACTGGGTATTACAGCAGGTCTGTGGCACAGGTTCAGAAGATGATTCAGGATGTCTCTTTCCTGACTTTAAAGCCCATTACCTGAAAATGACTCAGACTTAGAGGAATGTTAAGTACCCAGCCCAAATGGCACAATCCTATCTGAAATACCAAGATCTCATGATAATGAGGAGAAGGCAGTGGCACCCCACTCCAATACTCTTGCCTGGAAAATCCCACGGACCGAGGAGCCTGGTAAGCTGCAGTCCATGGGGTCGCTGAGAGTCGGACACGACTGAGCGACTTCACTTTCACTTTTCACTTCCATGCATTGGAGAAGGAAACGGCAGCCCACTCCAGTGTTCTTGCCTGGAGAATCCCAGGGACGGCGGAGCCTGGTGGGCTGCCGTCTACGGGGTCGCACAGAGTCGGACACGACTGAAGCGACTTAGCAGCAGCAGCAGCAGCAGCATGATAATGAATGATGTAGAAAGGGAAAGGGCACTTGTCTGGGTTAGAGCTCATCGATTTGATAATTTCCAACCAAGAGCACACATCTCTAGGTAGTTATATGTCTATAATGGCAGGCATCTGTCGACTTTTGTGTGCTTAGAGCAAACCATCTCAAGAAAACGAGGCAGCAGGTAGAGAAGGGGGAATACATTCTCACTTTTTAATGTTCTTGCCAATAAATACTCTCAGACAGAATAGGCTCTATTTGATGATAATTTCTATTCTTACCTGCAAATTGGGAATATTAAGTCCTACCTCCCAGGGGCTGTGATGCGGGCAGCATGAGATCATGGAAAGACCTCACATGCTGTTTGGCACAGAGCAGGCGTGGAGAGGAGTCACATCTCTCCTCACGCTCTGTTCCTTGCACATTTATCTGATGTCTGTTAGACCCCAGGCTCTGTGTCTTACAAACCATACGGAAGAATTGCCGGCTTGCCCTCAACGAGCACATGGTCTAGAAAGAAAGGTGAGATGCAGAAATAGATGGCTACTCATGAGGCTTGAGGGGGCCCAAGAAATAGCTGCCCCTTTCCTGGCAGAGTTGGGAGCCAGGAGACTGAGAGAGTGACGCAGGTGGATTCTGGAGAACATGGCATGGATCTGTCAGCCTGGGGCACCCACTGATCCTTCAGTAAGGCTTTGGGTGGATGTACCCAAGTGCAGGAGCTGGTAACGTAAAGAAGCTCCGTCTCCCGTGGGAAGCAGGAAGTGCAGCAGGCTGGTCTACAGAGAGTGGCCAGAGGCGCTGCAGGGAACCATGAGACAGGACAAAGGTATAAGGAGAACCCCCAACCAAGTTCGCTCTCAGCTTAAATTGAAGGATTAAAAATAACTGGCAGAAACACTAATGCCTCATTACTGACTCATTTATTTGCTTCCCTGATTATTGGCTTCTGACTCTGTGTCCCAGTGCCTGGCTCTCCATGGGAATTCTCAGTGGGAAGATTGGGGATGGGGCCCAGGAGACAGCATAAAAACATGACCTGACCTTCCATAAGTCATTCTGACACACCCAGGGTTTTGACACACGATGTTGAGCAATGGTGGGCTTGGTTAATCTTGGGGAAAAAAAATTCTTAGAGAAGGAACTTCCAAATAATTGCATTATGCTTCTGTGAGAATAACACCCTCAGATTTATTTGATTGTTTTCCAAAACAGATAAGAGAAGCTCAAGCAAGTTAGCAGGTAAATTAACTTCTATATAGTTTTATGTAGAAATGACCCCACAGATTTATTTTTGCTTATCTTTGTGCTGTACTTTGAATTTGCAAAGCCCAAATTTCAAAGGGTGGACTTCCCTAGAAACATAAGTAGGAACATAATAGATTCCTTTGCAGATTTGCCTTTTATTACCTATGTACTATGTACTGGGCTAAGTAATCTCGTGTATGTTTCCTCAAGAGAGTCAGGCTATTAATGAAAACACTGTGAACTGGTGAGAATGTTCAGGCATCATGACTTCATGAAGGTTTATCTGCACATGATACTCAGTATCATATGGTGATGCTGTAGAGTATACACATCATTGGATACACTGAAAATTGGTTCAACTTTTTTTTAACATACATTTGGTTATATATCTTAAGAATTAGATCTATGTAACTGTTCTTACCATTTCACTCATTAATCCAATTTCTGGGAAGTATCTTAAGGAAATATATATTTTCAAACTACAGGTAGGAAGAGAATAATTATTTTTAAATTATAACAGCAGCTGGAAATTGCAGAAATCACTAAGGAAATGATTAATTAAATTATTGCATAATGACTAATCACAGTTAAATCTTATATAGTCCCTTAAAACTGGTCATTAAAAAGTCTATGTAGCAACAGGTAAAATGCTTAGGAGAACATGGCATGGATCTGTCAGCCTGGGGCACCCACTGATCCTTCAGTAAGGCTTTGGGTGGATGTACCCAAGTGCAGGAGCTGGTAACGTAAAGAAGCTCCGTCTCCCGTGGGAAGCAGGAAGTGCAGCAGGCTGGTCTACAGAGAGTGGCCAGAGGCGCTGCAGGGAACCATGAGACAGGACAAAGGTATAAGGAGAACCCCCAACCAAGTTCGCTCTCAGCTTAAATTGAAGGATTAAAAATAACTGGCAGAAACACTAATGCCTCATTACTGACTCATTTATTTGCTTCCCTGATTATTGGCTTCTGACTCTGTGTCCCAGTGCCTGGCTCTCCATGGGAATTCTCAGTGGGAAGATTGGGGATGGGGCCCAGGAGACAGCATAAAAACATGACCTGACCTTCCATAAGTCATTCTGACACACCCAGGGTTTTGACACACGATGTTGAGCAATGGTGGGCTTGGTTAATCTTGGGGAAAAAAAATTCTTAGAGAAGGAACTTCCAAATAATTGCATTATGCTTCTGTGAGAATAACACCCTCAGATTTATTTGATTGTTTTCCAAAACAGATAAGAGAAGCTCAAGCAAGTTAGCAGGTAAATTAACTTCTATATAGTTTTATGTAGAAATGACCCCACAGATTTATTTTTGCTTATCTTTGTGCTGTACTTTGAATTTGCAAAGCCCAAATTTCAAAGGGTGGACTTCCCTAGAAACATAAGTAGGAACATAATAGATTCCTTTGCAGATTTGCCTTTTATTACCTATGTACTATGTACTGGGCTAAGTAATCTCGTGTATGTTTCCTCAAGAGAGTCAGGCTATTAATGAAAACACTGTGAACTGGTGAGAATGTTCAGGCATCATGACTTCATGAAGGTTTATCTGCACATGATACTCAGTATCATATGGTGATGCTGTAGAGTATACACATCATTGGATACACTGAAAATTGGTTCAACTTTTTTTTAACATACATTTGGTTATATATCTTAAGAATTAGATCTATGTAACTGTTCTTACCATTTCACTCATTAATCCAATTTCTGGGAAGTATCTTAAGGAAATATATATTTTCAAACTACAGGTAGGAAGAGAATAATTATTTTTAAATTATAACAGCAGCTGGAAATTGCAGAAATCACTAAGGAAATGATTAATTAAATTATTGCATAATGACTAATCACAGTTAAATCTTATATAGTCCCTTAAAACTGGTCATTAAAAAGTCTATGTAGCAACAGGTAAAATGCTTATGACAAAATGTCAAATGAAAAAATATGTGCCAGGATACTATATAAAAGTTATTCACTAGCACGGCCAGGAAATGTGAAGTGGCAAGTGGTTTGTGTGTTGAAGTAGTAGAATTTGGAGTGGTTTTTCCATCATGGTTGTGGTAGACAGCTACTGTTCCGGTTATCCAACAACCCTCTCACCCTACTTGGACCCAGGAGGGAAAAGGAACTTCCCATCTCTGACTAATGAACTGAGATGATGCATGCTTGGAGTTGTTGGTGGCTTTGCCCCTTTTTCTCTCTGCCAAATGGAGGACACTTGCCTGAAGTAAGAGACAATCAAAAGCTAGGGAGATAGAACGGAAGTCAGAGAGATGGACATGTGGATGTATAAACAAAGGAATAAATAGATGAAAGACCCAACTGATGACAGTTTACATGTCCCCGAGACAAACCTCTACCTTTATTTATGCAAGCCCATAAAATTCCTTTCTGATAGCAGTTAACTTTGCATTAGTCACCTATAACTGAAAGAATTCTGACTACAACACTGAATCAATTTTAAACAGGTTTTATTCTGTGTTAGAATTTGTCAAGGTTGTTGTTTGTTTCAAAATAAGCCATTTTACTTTTTGAAGTCACTGGAACACTTTGTACTTGTGTGTAAATACTGCATTTGTGAATCATTTCCCATTACATTACTGATAGACTTTTGGACCCTATTGAACCATAATTTCCTCCCATGTCTCTTTCTCAGCTTTTCCTGCAACATCAGCCTCGTTAACTGTTTCCCCACATCCTGTTTCTGACAATAGCCGTCCTGAGAATGCTTTCCAAAGGGTGGTCTGAACCACAATGCGAATTCAAATCTGTACAAGGCAGGAATGTATGGGGAATTTTGAAATAAATCAATAAACATTAATGGAGCTCCTACTCTATGCCAGGCACTGGGGTTACATCAATGAAAATAAAAGTAGACACAGCCCTGTCCTTCAGATGCCTCTCTCTGTGGACGCATGTGTCTGTTCACTGGGGTAGGTACATGGGAGATCCACTCTGGGAGCTTAGTTAACACTTATTATTACTCATTTGCTGAATATCAAAAGCACAGGATAATAACCAACGCTTATTGAACTTTTACTCTGTGCCACACCTATATGCATTAATGGTTATTTTCCTCATTTACTAGATGAGGAAATTGAGTGCCATGAGGATATTTCATGTGCCCAAGCGGCAGAAGTAGGTTTAACCTGAGGCAGTCTGGCAGACAACGCTGGCTTACCCAATGTTATAAGAAAGCTGCTCTCAAATGCTGGATCTGGTCCTTAAATCAATTTTTAAATATTTCAGAAAAAATATTTAAAACTTTATTAAACCGAATCTTGGTGGTAAAGTTTCCAGATAGCTGGCCAGGATAAGATGAAGGGAGAGTCTCTTCTCACCTTGTTAGACTTTGAACCATGGAGAAAAATGATCTGAAAAGCTGAGTTCATTTATACATGCATCTACTGAGAAAAATTTTCTAGGACACCCTCAGCTTGATAAGGGTAGATGAAAAATAAATCCTTGATGTATATCACAGTGCGGTAAGTCCTGTAATAAAGGAATTACAAAGGTACTGTATATTTTGGGAGCTGGAGGGAGGGGAAGGGGAAGAGGAAATGCCATGGAATAGCTGACAAGTAAGCTGACCATTGAAATACGAGTAGACATAGCGGCCAGGTGGGGGTGGTGCTGGAAGAAAGGCTTCTGGGTGGGGATTCACTTCTAAGCTTACTCAAGAGTGTCTTGAGAATTGCAAGTGGCTCTAAGTACAGGGCTAGAAAGATAGGTGGAAGCTATACAAATTCAGGGAAAGCATTTGGACTTACCTTCAAGTCAGGGATATATAAACTGTTTCAATTATTAAAATAACCTGAGCCTGTCCTCTCCAACTAGGTATTTATTTAATAATTTATACTGATATTTAATTGTTTATGTACATGTACATCATACTAGCTTATTGTATCTCTTACAAAATACACAGAGATAAGATTACATAGACAACATTTAAAATTTTTACTCCCACAAAAATATTATTAAATATTAGCATGGGCAATGTGTTTGAAAATGTTATATATTTTTGAAAACTTTTGGGTGATACCTTGTGATAGGGTAATTTGAAGGACTGGTTTTAAGTTCAGTTTATTTTAATTTCTAGTTTTAATCAAAACAAGATACTATACAAAGAGAGTTTCAACAGGCGTGTTTGTTAGCAGGATTGACCAAATCATGACTTTATTTACTTTGAGCACTATATTCAGATCTTTCTTGAAGTTTAATTAATAACTTCATCTTCTCTGGTGTCAATCACTCATTCATTATTGAAAACTCTTTAGAAGGTATTGCATTTCTGTATTTTTAGCAGTTGGTTCAAATCCATTGATAATTTTATCTGGGATTAAAAAAAATAGGCTAGCGAATTCTGTTTCTTTTTTTTTTTTAATGTGCAGATAGGAGAGTTTTTTTTCTTCTTTTATTTAATGAAATGCATTCATATGATTTTCAGCCATCAGCTCATTGATGACTGGAAAGCTTTCTCCAGTTGCGTGAGTTACCTATTGCTGTGTAAAAGTATCCCTAAAATTAGTGGCTTAAAACAGCAGACATTTATTATGGTTTCTGTGGTCAGGAATCTAGGGATGGTTTTGCTGTGTTCTTCTGTCTCAAGGCTAAAACTGGGGTGGTGGCCAGTTCTCCAGGCAGCTCAAGGCTGGGTTGGGGGCGAATCTGCTTCCAAGTTCACTCACATGCCTGTTGGCAGACCTCACTTGAGACCTCATGGCTGTTGCAGAGAGAGTACTTCCTTACCAGTTGGCTTTTCTGTAAAAAGAGCAAGCATAAGATAGAAATCACAGTCTTTTTGTAACTTAATCTCAAAGGTAACCTTGCTATGGGCTTCCCTAATGGTTCAGCAGTAAAGAATCCACCTGCAATGCAGGAGACACAGGAGATGTGGGTTCAATCCCTGGGCTGGGAAGACCCCTGGAGAAGGAAATGGCAACCTCTTCCAGTATTCTTGCCTGGAAAGCCCCATGGAGCTTGGTGGGCTATTGTCCATAAGGTTGCAAAAGAGTTGGACACCACAGAGCAACTGAGCATGAACTCGATCTTCCTATATTCTCTTCGTTGGAAGTGAGTACTGAGGTCCAGCCCACACTCAAGGGGAAAGGGGTTACACATGAGCATGAACACCAGGAAGAGGGGATGGGAAGGGGGAGGGGCAACCTCAGAGACTGCCTACCACACCCATTTTCAAAATAGCAAATTATTTTAGAAAAGCAGTTACATTCTGATTCACCATCAAAAGGCCATCTTTACTTTAAAGAGATTGACCAAGCATATTCCTTTTCCTGAAAATATCTGCATAGTTCTGGCAGCCACTAGTTCTCACATGAAAAAGTCTGACAACTTGGGATCCTTGTCATTTGCAAAAGGAAAATATGCAAATCATCTTGCAGTGGAATAACTCTTTTTAATTATTTGGATACAAAATAACTAGCAGACTGGTATGGGTGTGAAATTTTTCATCTAACTTAAAAGAATTGCAAAGAATCTCCTTTATGAAGGTCTCAGTTTTCATAACCTAACCATCCATGGCATCTTACAACCTATAGAATGCAAATCATGACCATAGGTGAAGGTGAAGAAATGAATGAGGATGCAGCATCACCCCTTGTTTGTGGAATTTCCTTTCTTTTTAGAGAACCTTAGATGTGTTAGGTAAAAGACAGACAGGGCAAGTGTGCCAGTGTCATTTCATACATTCAGTATTAGTATACATTTAAATGACCTCCTAATTATATTCTTTTAGTTTTGTTAAAGACAAAGAATGTATAAACATAAAAGTGCTAATAATTGTTTTTTCTGTACCACCATGGGCCATCTAATGTATCCCCAGGGTACATGCACACCCTTTTAGTGACTTCTGCTCTAGACCAAGGAAGAAATTCTTAACTCAGGATTTATTATTTATCCTGAGTGATTTGCTTTTAAAGAGTGACAAAGAGTGACCAAAACTCTAATCAAATGTCCCAAACTATTAAGAACCTCTGCTCTAGGTCATAGATAGCCAATGAAAAGTTTTAAGGCAAACATTAAGAGATTTAAAATTTAGGATGCTACTTGGGTATCAAAGCGATAGGGTAGGGTGGCATGGAGAGGGTGACCCTGGAGCACTGGAAAGCAGTGGCTGCCAATCTCTCTGAGAGGCAAAAACTAAAGGCGGGATTAAACCAAAGCAATGCAAGTGGAGGAGAAAGGGCATGGGTCCTGAAATTCAGGATGTTTTCTAAGGAAAGGGGTCATTAAGCCACTGTGGAGCACGTGTTCATAAATGCAGCTTCAAAAGAAATCATGCTTCAAAATGGAATGCTGAAATCAGAATTCAGATCTAAAGCCTTCTTTCTTTTTGATTTTTTCCTTTATATCTGACTTTACTACTACTATTATTATTTTTCCTAGAGATTCAAACTAGGAGAGAGGAAGAGATTCAAAAAGATGATTATCAATATTAAAAAGATCTAGCAAAAAAAAAAGTAATAGAAGGACTTTGAAAATAGAATTTGGAAAGAGGGACTGTAGAATAATATGCATTGCAAATACATCTGCAGCTGGATAAGCATTTTCTGTGTTGGAAAATACAAGTGATGTGAATTCAGAAGCTGTGCCTTTTTTACGAAGGATGTAGTGTTAAATATTAATCCCCCTTTTCTTCTAGATTTTTAATTTCTTCCTATTGTGATCAGCATTACTTTGGTTTTGTCTAGGCTCTACTGTATATCCTGGGCATCTCCTGTCTCACAGTATAAAGTCACAATGTCACAGCTTCGCCCTTCACCCAGCCCCTTCACCTACACTTTCTTTAAGAGCGTAGAATGGCTGGCATTGTCCAACTGCGCTAGAAATGCCGTCCCCGAGGCGTGTTGGTCACAGTGAATTCCCAAGGTGGTGACTGTGGCTTTTCTGGGGTTCAGGTAAGAAGATGGGGAGTGCAGGAGCAGTGGGCGTCACCTTGGAAGTCAGGCAGGACGCAGGAGAGGCAGCCCCGTTTCCACACGGGCCTCTGCCAGTCCCCAGGCGGCCTCCTGGTTCCCGAGGTCTAGACTTGCTCACCCAGCCAGAAACAACAACTTGAACACACTGGCTTTTCCCCGCTGCTGCCTCGGGGGAGGCTGCTGTTATTCCTGCGCGCGGGCCAGACTCCCTCCTGGGGGCGAGGATGCGGAGCCAGCGGGAGGCCAGGCCGGTGTTGGGGTTGGCGGCTCCTCTCCGCCCACAGGCGCCTCCCCCTGCCAGCCGAGCAGGGGCCAGGGTGGGCGCCGAGCCGACTGTACCAGATCCATCTTTCTCAGAGGCAAATGTCTCAAGGATATCATGGATTGTTTCCTGTGAGATTGTCTTGACTGTAAGATTGATTTTAGCTGTCAGTGGCAATGAGGTGAGAGCTCAGACTGCAATTATTTTCAACCTCTGGTGTCAGACCTGGAGAGCAGAACTCCTGGCAGGCTGATGCGATGGAGGCCTTGGGGTGCCTGGAGAAATCTGACCTCCTTTCCTCAGGGGATGGGTGGGGGAAGGGCTCTTAGTTGCGGTTCAGAGTCTAGTTCCAATCTTACAGTGGTAACTGATGGGGCTTATTTACTGGGTATTTAATTTTCTATTTGAAAAGCTATCTACAGGTCTACAAAGATAGGTTTTTTTCTTTTTTTTTTTTTTTTTTAGTTTAAAGCATAGGTTTAAGAGATTTCTTCGTGTAATCTGATTCTTAGGTAAGACATCCTCTCCCTTCCCCAACCTCGCTGTGGAATTCAAGAGAGCTGGACTGCAGTCTCCTGCCCATGACTTATGCAACTTGGGAACACGGTCTCTCCTTCGAAGCCCCTGTTTTCTCATATCTAAAGACATCTGCTTTATTACAGGGTGGGATTCCTTAACTAAGGATTGGAGATGATAAGGAGGAAGGCACTAGCACAGTGCTTGTCACCTCGAATGTGCTCCTTAAAGGAGATATTATTTTACTATTAGCATATAAATTGTCACCCACGTGGCCCACAGGGCCTTCGTGGAGGATCTAGTCAAAGTTTCTTACAAGGAATATGCCTGTGAGTCTTATGACCTGAGTCAAGGGCATGACCAGCTTAGTCAATGAATATTTTTATAAAAGTCTCCACTGACTACACAGTACTGCTGGATTAGACATTGTTGTTCAAAAAGTAAAACTGTAAGCCTTCTAGTCATTAAAAACTTGCCATCATATATGGCAAGCCATGTTAACAAAACCATTTCTGGAAATTTATTTTTCTTTAAATTGTAGGTAGTTCTGTAGTTAAAAGAAGTTCTACCGTTCCTCCTAGATGCTTCTACTTTTCAGTGATCCATGTGAGGCTAATAATTCACTTCTGGGGTTTTGAAGTTGCTTGTATGACTTTGGGTTTGGGTCATTCACATTCCCACTATGATAAGTGTAAGTAGAAAGTTAAATACCATTTGTCTGTATTCCACATTTAATACAAACGAACATGGAAGGGGGAAAATGGACAACATAATTATGTGTGCTTCTAATTTGCCATACTCCACTCTCTGGTTCTCTCTGACTATGGAGGTGTCAAGGGGTCCTGGAGAAGTTGGCAAATCCCTTCAGTTTTGCTCTCTGCTCTCCAGTGCTCACTTTTTCTGTTATCTCCTGCCATCTCTGCTCTGCTCCCTCTTGTCAACTCTGACGTCTGCCTGTCACCCCACTGCCCTTCAAAACTCTTTTCCTTGAAGTGTTTCCAAACAGGTGTTGTCTTGCTTCCCTCTTGACCATCATCCTGCTAACCCCTGTGTCTTATAGATGTTCACCCTTTTGAGCACTGACGCGCCTGTCTTTATATAGCCCTGACTGCCTGGACATCTCCATGCCCGTCACTTCATGTTTCCCAGCACTATCCTAAGTCCTCCAGGGGAACTCAGAGTATCCCATGTCTCTTGGGAACTCAGAGTATCCCATGTCTCTTTTCATGGAGTGCCTTGCATGGTTATGGATTAAAGGAATTACAGAGACAATGCATACAGGGTGTATTGGGGGAAACTCTCAGTACACTTCTTTTTGCTTTTCAGTTTAGTAATTCTCATCTTAATCTGGTATCTATTAACCAAAAACTTATTAGGCAAGGTTCTGAAGTTTTACTTGCAGAAGATGTACAAGTTTGGACAGGTGGATGACTCATAGACCCTAAGGAATTTAAAAGCCATGGTTTAGCAAGAAAGCCTCTCTCTCTCTCTCTCTCTCTCTCTCTCTCTCTCACACACACACACACACACACACACACACATAGTTAGGAAACCTTGCAGATAGAGTCCACTAAAAGTGGCCTTGCAAGGCCACCTGTAACTTACCCATAACTCTCATACTGATGTGGTTCAGATGGCATGAGGTGCGTGCCCTGAACCATCTGATGGGAGAAGAAAGAAAAAGCAGCAGAAGTATTGATACTTTTCTCACTCCCAGCCTGATGTAATCAGCAGTAGTGCTGACTGCTTACCCTTACTCAGTCCCTTACTACGTCCAGACACTATGTTATTATTATTCTTTTTAAGTGCTATCTCATTTAATCCTCATAAACCACCTCTGAGGAATTTTCAGTTTTACAGAAGAGGATGTAGAAGCCCAAGGTTACACGTTAGCAAAGTGTAGTCAGGTTATGTATCCAGGTCTGTCTAACCTTAAAGCCTGTCCAAAGCTTGTCCTTACCTAGGACCTTGTTCATTTTGACTTTTGATCTCTTTTTTTTTTTTCCATTGAGGGGAGTGAGGAATGTGTTTTAGCAGATGAGATTTGGCCATTCCTCCTGGGGCTTAGCCTGCTAGGTTCTCAGTACATGTTGCCTGAATGAATGAGGCAGTCTGTTCCAGTTGCTCTGGGATGGAACATACGATGAACAGAACAGTGTCTGGGAGAGGGCTGTGGTCACTAGGTGGGAAAGAGGCCTCTCTTACTAGCTACATGACTTCAACGCTGTGGGCCTGGGTGTTACCTGTAAATCCCAAGGGGGTTGAGGGACAAACAGTGTGTCAGCTGCAGATCCCTTTGGGCACGTGTGTCACAGTGGAAGAGAGGAGACAGAGTCATCTGTCCTTGCCTGGGATTCAGGAATTCTGCTCTCTCTTTTTATCTCGATGATCTGTATTTGTGATTTTTGGTAAACGTGGCTGTTTTCCTATGCTATTTTTCCTATTTGACGAGGCGATACAGCAACACATCCATCCTTTCTTGCTTAATATATTTGTTTTGAGCCTTAAAGTTTTGTAGAAGATGAAAATCTAGTTATGTGATGAGGCTTAATGATTATAAAAAGTTCATTGTTGTTCAGTTGCTCAGTTGTGTCCAACTCTTTGTGACCCTATGGACTACAGCACGCCAGGCTTCCTTGTCCTTCACCATCTCCCGGAGCTTGCTCAAACTCATGTCCATTGAGTCAGTGATGCTATCCAATCATCTCATCCTCTATCGTCCCCTTCTCCTCCTGCCCTCAATCTTTCCCAGCATCAGGGTCTTTTCTAATGACTCAGCTGTTCGCATCAGGTGATCAAAGTATTGGAGCTTCAGCTTCAGCATTAGTCCTTCTAATGAATATTCAAGATTGATTTTCTCTAGGATTGACTGATTTGATCTCCTTGCAGCCCAAGGGACTCTCAAAAGTCTTCTCCAACACCACAGTTCAAAAACATCGATTCTTCAGTGCTCAGCTTCTTTATGGTCCAACTCTCACATCCATACATGACTACTGGAAAAACCATAGCTTTGACTATATGGACCTTTGTGGGCAAAGTAATGTCTCTGTTAATTAATATGCTGCCTAGGTTGGTCATAGCTTTTCTTCCCAGGAACAAATGTCTTTTAATTTTGTGGCTGCAGTCACAATTGCAGTGATTTTGGAGCCCAAGAAAATAAAGTCTGTCACTGTTTCCATTGTTCCCCCATTTATTTGCCATGAAGTGACGGGACCGGATCCCATGATCTTCATTGATAAAAAGTCCATAAACATCATCTAATGAAAATCCAGCCATAGCATCTTCCTCACTGGGAAATGCTGAATTGTGATGGTTTAACTACAGATGTTTTAATCCTGAAAAATATCAGTGCTAGTAGCAGTTAAAGAAAGGCATCAAATATATATTGATTTTTCAGACATGAAATACAATTATCCCCACGTCTTTATTATAATTGAATTCACTAACAAGTCCTAAATTAAAATAATCTTTAATCAAAAAATTATTCTTGTTCCCAAATTCTTTTAGTGAGAAAATATAGACTTCAGAGAGAGATAAATATTATTCACATCATATAAGCACTGGTAAACAGTGTCAGACTATTTTTTGGGGGCTCTAAAATCACTGCAGATGGTGATTGCAGCCATGAAATTAAAAGACACTTACTGCTTGGAAGGAAAGTTATGACCAACCTAGATAGCATATTCAAAAGCAGAGACATTACTTTGCCAACAAAGGTCCATCTAGTCACGGCTATGGTTTTTCCAGTGGTCATGTATGGATGTGAGAGTTGGACTGTGAAGAAGGCTGAGCGCCGAAGAATTGATGCTTTTGAACTGTGGTGTTGGAGAAGACTCTTGAGAGTCCCTTGGACTGCAAGGAGATCCAGCCAGTCCATTCTGAAGGAGATCAGTCTTGGGTGTTCATTGGAAAGACTGATGCTAAAGCTGAAACTCCAGTACTTTGGCCACCTCATGCGAAGAGTTGACTCATTGGAAAAGACTCTGATGCTGGGAAGGATTGGGGGCAGGAGGAGAAGAAGCCGACAGAGGATGAGATGGCTGAATGGCGTCACCGACTCGATGGACATGAGTTTGGGTGAACTCCGGGAGTTGGTGATGGACGGGGAGGCCTGGCGTGCTGCAATTCATGGGGTCGCAAAGAGTTGGACACGACTGAGCGACTGAACTGAACTGAACTGAAAGGGCCAGCTTTGTCCAACTCATGGTCATTTTCTGAGATTCTGATGATGGAAATTTATATCTTCCAGAAACCTTTAGTGTGAGTGACCAGATGCAGGAGGAAGAAAGACTATATATTGATTGCTGGATTCTTTGTTATTTAGATAGCATCAGGAGAAGACATGGGCAGGCTTTATGAGGGAAGCAGGCAGAGAGCAGTGGAGTTACGAACACAAAGCTGCACAGAACTTTGAGTGGCAAAAGCAAAACAAAAACCGCTGATCTTTTGAGCTTCTCTTTAAAGTGCTTGTTTACTCTACCACTCCCTAACCTTGTCCCCTCTTTCTGTGACAGCTGGCTGCCACTTCTTGGATTGGCAAGATTAAGATGGAGGAGAACTGGTAAAATTCTCCCCATGGCTTAAATCATTATTAATTAATCACTTCATCCTCTCACGAGAGATGGTTGGAAAGGGGTAGTGCTTTGGAGAAGGTGAATGCAGTGAAAAGCAGAGCTGTGAGAAATCTGTTCCTGGCATTATATTCAGTACTATAGCAATTAACACACAAAACAGATAATGGTGGGGTTTGCACTGGAGGGTGAGGATGGAGGGATTTAGGGGAAGAGTGTTTCAAAATCGCAAAGAAGGATTTTGAATCTTCTCTTCTCAAGGTGCCTCACTGGGCAGAAACCTATTTCCTTGTCGAAAATCCTAGTTTGAGAAAGACTTGTGACAGATCTTACTTCAGAGATGTGCGTGGTCTATTCTTTCTCCTCCTGTGTTAGCTTTCTCGTGTTCAGAAGGTCCTTAATATATCTGACCTTCATTCTCTCTGCTGTAACTTAAGCTTATGCCCTCTCTTGTTACTGTTTAAACTGATCCCTCCAACACTCGTTAACCCCCAGAAAGAGCTTTAGACAAAAGAGCCTCTCGGAACACCCTCTTTCGGCCTTATTTGTCTTTGTAATCCCTTTTATAGAGGGCAGGTTATCTTGGTTTCTCCTGCAATTGGTGTGGAAGCCTGCTCAGCTGCCCACGTCACTCAGCTCTGAAGGGTCACTTTTGTCATCATTCAAATATTGAAACAGGTGGAACCTGCCACCTGTAATGTGAGCCACAGTGGAAAGAAAGTGACTCAGTCCTGGCAGCTCAAGTCAGGTTTGAGAGAAGTGACTGGGGGAATCCAAATGTTTCCTTGTGGCTTTTGCAGCAAAGGGTGTCTGAACGGCTTCCTTCTTGAAGAACGTGCCATTCCAGCGTCATCAATGTGACCGGTTTGGTGCAGTCAGACATTCCCCTCTGTAATCTCCTCGCATAAAGCCTCTTGCCCCGAGCTGGCGGCTGCAGAAGCTGGCCTTCCAGCTCCTGCAACAGCAGCTCCAGTAACACAGAGGAGAACTCGGGCTGGGCAGGCACGAGGCACGCACAAAACGCAGGGCCTGAGCGGAAGCCTCAGATGAAGCTAACAAGGAAAGAAGTTTGTTAGAAAACACTTCTGTTTCTCAACTTCTCTTACACAGCTTGATTTGACTGTCTTGTTAACAGTAGTTACATGTAGCTCACTGAATATCACTAAACATACACAGTTCTCTGAGCCTCACTTTTTCTTTCCAGCCTCAGAGCCACTGCTGGGTCACATTAACCCATCCTCCAAAAATGTTCTTGGAATTTGCCCAAGTAGTCTGTCCTGCCCAGTTGTCAACCTGGCTGCTCCCTTATGTGAAGGAAAAATAATCCAGTGGGAAAACACCCTGCCATATTAAAGAAGATGTGAGTTATAAGGCAAGTTTCCTAATAATAGTTGGTCTTTTGGGGGCAGGTCCCTTCATCCCCTAGTACCTCCAGTTTTAATTTTGTAGGATAAAGATAAGATGCTAGTCCCATACCTATTATGGACAGACATGCTCTGAAAATAAATAAACTAAGGCATGTCAATCCAAGAACTACTTTGAAGTAAATCCTATGTAAAGCCAGAAAATTGAAGCTATTGTTGCAATGATGTAAGTAGGTGTAAATGCTCAGCAAGTCTTAACTACATAAACATAAGGAAGTGGAAGAAATGTGGTGTTGTGCCAAAAAGAATAAATGACTGACACCTCCCCCACCCTTTTCTCCTTATTTCCAGGGTGTATGCAAGTTAACATTTTTTTAAGTGCCCAATTCCTTCTTGTGAAGCTTTTGCTAAAACCAGTAAATTTAGACTATCTGGTGAAAAACCATATCCTCTTGTTATTGATGTTTTACAGCATTTAAATATTTTGACCTAAATGCTAAAGAACAAAGTCAATTGTTTAACTAAAAAAGGCAGATTGTAAATATTTAGCTTAGGTATTCGGAGTATCTATTTTCACAATCACAATACTTCCTTGCACATGTTTGAGAGAGAGTTGGAATATGGCTCTTTGAAAACCGTGGGAAATTAAGGATGAAATAAAAACCTGACCACGGATTTCCTTCCTCAATTTTAAGTGAGATCTCAATAAGGCTCTCTTATAGTTGGACGTGGACTTTATTAGCTTTTTATGTGACTTCATACTACTTATTTTTGGAAAATAATAATTTCATTTTAACAGAAATGTGGTTCACAGTGGATTAAGTGAAATGTATTTCTTGGAAAGTTAAAAAAAAATGTGGTTTCCATTTTACTCCTCTTTGGAGGCATTTATTTCCAGGTCCTGCAGATCATTTTGAACTTTGTAATTTTGTTATCAGTCATTCACTTTCTTGTTTGAACTTTTGATCATTTATTCCAATTTGTTTTAAAGCACATCCTGAATGCTGGTGAGACATATGCATCTGCCTTAATGGTAGTAAGTGGATTTCTACAACTCAAGTTCTTAGCCATACTGGGGAAGGCAGGCCATGGGCAATAATGAAAATAATTTATATAAGCAGAAGCCTGCCATGGGCACCACTTGGTGCTAATTACAAGTGTTTTCCATGAATAAACTAGTTTAATCTTAATGATAACCATTCACTTTCTCATTTTAGAGAGGATGAAACATAGGCAAAGCCCCTCAGCTTCAGTAACGTTTTAAAAGATACAGAGCTTTTTAAATGTTCGATCCGGAAGAACAGTATTACACGTCTTAAAGTGTTTTTGTGAAAATTAAAGCAGAAAAATCACATAAATTGATAATATTTCAATAAGCATGAAAAAAAAAAGACCATAGAATAATTATTTATGTGTAATCGTACCAAATGACCACTTTAAAATGTGGCCGCTCTTCGGGATTTGAATCTGCCGCCTACAAGCTCTGTGACCTTGAGCAAGCTGTTTCACTTCTCAGTGCTTCTGTTTCCTCATCTGTCAACTGAGGAGAGTGGTTGAGGATTAAATCAAATAATAAATATAAATAATTTAGCATTTGTTTGGCACATGATAAACACTGACGACGTATTAGCTGAGCCCCGGTTTTATTTTTTGAGGAAACTATGGAAGAAAAGGATGATGCAGACAAGGTTCATATTTCAGTCCTGCCCTATTAGCTGTGTGACCATATCAATATATTTAACCTTCCAGAGCTGCAGTTTCCTCATCTGTAAAACGACCATAATTCTTGCTCTACCTAAGTAGGGAATTATGAGGCTCCACCAAGGTAAGGGATATGATAGTACCTAAAGGGCTACACAGAATTCTGTGAATATAGTGAAATTTTGTAGCAGTGTCTGTTTTTAAAGTTCTTACCCTTTGCTACTTAAAAAACACGTGTAACCTAAATGGTATACAGAGCAAATTTTTCTTTGTGTGGTTTTTTTTTTTTTTAAATTAAACATTTCTGGGTTCCTGCTGATTCTTTTGTAAACCACTTCCTTTTGTTGAAATCTTGAACTAGTCTTGATGTAGCAACTGGCTGTTGGGGCAAGGGAGAATGAGCCAGTTTATTAAAATGATTGCCCGATCTTTGGAGAATCGTGGTCCCTTCTGACTTTTTGTCATAGATGGCAACTCTCTCCCAATCATAGAAACTTCACCCTTTAATACTTTTAATTGACTGCATCTTGTTGTTCTGTAATTCTAGCTTGCAAAATAAGCTCTCCTAAATATATCCTCTGATGACTACTCCAGCTTGCTATGCTTTCAATTTCTCACATCTTGGGTTATTTGAAGAGGTTTATATTTACCTAATCCCTCAAGCAGCCCCAAGGGAAAGCAGGCTGCCCCCAGGCTTTAGGCATGCTGCCTGCACGCCTTGGCCAGAAAGGACAGGACTCACTTCCCTTTGTTTTTCACACAAGTCACTTTGGTTCTGACTCAGCCACACAGTTCCTTTGTTATACTCTTACTTGAATCATTGCTGCCCTTGATACCCAAATGCTGGGTTATTTTTGTTTGCCTCTTTGTTTTCTACTCATTGGAAAGTCTCACACCTTGTCCCTTTTATCTTCCCCAAAGAGTAAAACCCAATATAAACTGATCTTCAGGTTCTACAAGTACGGATTTCATTAGTACAATTGTCCTTGTCTCACAGGGTTGGGGAATTGAAGGAGGGAGGAAGGAAGCTGTTATTATAGAACTGGAACAAAGTTTTACTTCTATGCTTAAAAACAAAGTTATACTTCTCATTTTTCTCCCTGTTCTTCGAAGCAATGTGTCTTGTACTTCAGAGCTAAAATGCACCCTCCTCTCCTGAAATCTTGGCTATAAGCCCTGGCTCAACAGTTCTTTTTTCTTTTCCAGGAAGATACTTTGCAGCCAAAGCAGATGTTGGGTTGACCAGCATGGGCTGGGCAACCTTTACTGTTGAAGGAAGATCCTGATGGGAGGATCAAAGCTTGGATTGTGCTGTGATGTCTGATCCATAACCAACCTCCACCCACGCCTCCCTCCTCCTTTCACTGTTTCCTTTTTATCCCCTCCTGACTTGCAGTGTTCTTCAAATGTCTTCTCTTCTGGACAGGTGGGATCTAGGACTCCAGCATGGTGCCCCTTTACCTTACAGTGCCCTCAGCAGAGTCCCCGTCAGCCTCGGATGGAATAGTCTGGAGCTAGAGGTCTCTCTAAACAGCCAGGCTGCCGTGAGCAGGATGTTTTGGTGTGTTTGCATCAGCTTCCTGCTGCAGAGTTTAGGAAGCGAATCTGGTAACTGCCTGAATGAAAACACTTCCCCTTACTCTCTACGTCAAAGAGAAGTTACTTGAAATGGATGCCAACTTTTAGGAGTGAGGACAAAGCTCTGAATTTTGAGGAGGCTTCACTGAATAGGAAAAGAACTCGGCTTCACCATCTGGATCTGGTTATACAACCATCTTCACCTCAGTTTCCTCTTGCATCTGATGAGGAGATTCTATCTTCCTTGCCCAGTGGTTATGAGACAGCAATGAGACAATTTAAAAGAAGCAGCCATTTCTCCTAGGCAGAATCAGTTCTGTTTTGCATACATGCTATGGACTAGGCCTCTTTGAAGTTTGTTTTGTGAGCTGCACCCATGTGATTCTTATTTCTAGTCAAGCCCCTGTGCTCTCTACTGCTGCTGCTAAGTCACTTCAGTCGTGTCTGACTCTGTGTGACTCCAAAGATGGCAGCCCAGCTCCCCCGACCCTGGGATTCTCCAGGCAAGAACACTGGAGTGGGCTGCCATTTCCTTCTCCAATGCATGAAAGTGAAAAGTGAAAGTGAAGTTGCTCAGTTGTGTCCGATCTTAGCGACCCCATGGACTGCAGCCTACCAGGCTCCTCCGTCCATGGGATTTTCCAGGTGAGAGTGCTGGAGTGGGGTGCCATTGCCTTCTCCTCCCTGTGCTCTCAGTAGGTGTTTATTCCATGCCCCAGCTCCTGGAGGAATGGGGGCCTTGTGGTGCTCTCCCTTGTGCTGGAGTAAGGGCTACGGAAGTCACAGCCTAAGAACTCAGGCTGGAGCTGGGCCATCTGCGTTCCAGGGCTTCTCTTTAGAAACTAGCTGTGTGACCTCAGACAAATTACTCAGCCACTCTGTGCTTCAGTTTCCCTCATTTGTAGAACAGAAATCATAGTGGGGGGGAAACTACAGAAAAAAACACACAGGCAGACTCATAGGGGGTATAAGAATTAAAAGAGAAAATCCCCAAACGTGTAAAAGGCTTAGGGCAGCGCTTGGTTCCAGGTTTGCTGTGACTGTTCACAGGATCTCCCCGAGACTGCTCACCTCGTGATGCATGCTTTCCACATGCAGGCTTGCAGACAACAGGCAGGAGAGCCCTGCTCTCCCCCTGCCCCCTTCCTCTGCAGGGACCCCACATGAATGTGCAGACTGCACAGGCCGATAAGAGCCGCAGAGTACTGAGCAGAATTCCGCTTCCGGGTTCTGGGTGAGAAGTGGCCAAGAAGGGGGAGCAGAGTCTGGCTCACAGTTCGGGAGCCTCAGAGCACTTCCTATCAGCATCCTTCATGGCACAGCACAGCTGTCGCCTGTAGAGGGTCCCTGCCTGCCCTCACACTGGGCACCCAGGTCAAGGTGAAGGCCCGTGTGGGCCCCTGCCGAAACTCAGGCTGGGCCTCTTCCGCTTCTGCTGCCAGAGATGTTGTTTCTCCTGTTCTCTCCCGTTCCCCAACACTGCTCCTCGCCCCCGCGTGCTCTTCCTTCATTTGGAAGATTCTTACTGCCCTTCAAGTCTCATCCTGGATAAACTTCCAGAAACCATGCGATGGTCTCCAATAAGCCTCCACAGGCCCCTCTAATTCCCTCCCATTGGGAAACCCAGGGCTCCAGGCCACATCCATTTTGGCTGTCAGTTCTGACTTGCTCTGCTTTATCTGTAACTTCTGACCTCGGGCGGAATAGATTCTAAAAATATGTTTAACAAATGATACCTGGAATACTAGAAAGTGCTGAGGAACTAAGCAGTTTGCAGGAGACATTATCCATGCACTCTCTTGGGGGGTGGGGAGGGGTTGGGGGTGGGACTGTAGAGAGGCTCAGGAATGTGGCTTTATTGGGAACATTCCCCTCTGTTTACAATTACAGGAGCAAATAGGCTCATTAACATCTGATTTAGAAACCAGTCCTATTATACTTAATGTTAACCCCATACCTCAGCGTTCAGTTTATGGTAGAATTTAGGGTTAAAAACTGGAGTTCCTGCACAGAAAAATGACAAGTTAATGACTTGCAAAAAATATTGTACATTTTTCTCAAAGCTGTCTTATAATAGCTGTTTCTTGCCTATTCATTGATGGTCTAGCTTTAAAAGAAAGACTGGGAAGGCTATCCCATTTATTTTTAGAAGTACTCAAGTGAACTCTAATAACCTGAGAGTCATGGCAACCTCCAGGACTTTTGGTGTACCCCCTAGCAGATGATATATTCCTGCCTGCGGTCTCAGTGTCTTTGAAGGAATTCTGCCCATCAAGGGCCAGGCCTAGACAGGAGACTTGTTCTAATACAATCATCAGCTGGGCTGGAACAACATTTGAAACATTTCTAGGCTTGCTGAGAACACCGTGTATAGATAGCCTCTCACTCACCCCAGAGTTTTTGTCCTCTGCATCTCTGAGCTGTTTCCTCGGGCACCATATTATACCTGGCAGGGGCATGGTATACCTATGCTTTTCTGCTTTATCAGGACATTTTTTTTTTTTTTTAAGAAAAGAAAACGAGATTATCATACTCAGTGAAGTAAATAGGACAGAGAAAGACAAATATATATCACTTATATGTGGAATCTAAAAAAATCATACAAATGAACTTATTTACAAAACAGCAACAGCAGACTCACAGACTTAGAAAACAAACTTACGGTTATTAAAGGGGTAATGTTGAAGGGAGAGATAAATTGGGACTTTGAGATTGGCATATACACACTACTAAATTTAAAATAATAATCAACAAGGACCTACCATATAGCACAGGGAACTACTTAATATTCCTTAATAACCTAAATGGGATGGGCTTCCCTGGCGGCTCAGATGGTAAAGAGTCTGCCTGCAGTGCAGGAGACAGGTTTGATCCTTGGGTCAGGATGATCCCCTGGAGAAGGAAATGGTTACTCACTCCAGTATTATTACCTAGAGAATTCCATGGACAGAGGAGCCTAGTAGGCTATGTTCCATGGGATCAAAAAGGGTCGGATACAACTGGAGCGACTAACATAACCTAAATGGAAAATAATTTGAAAAAGAATAGATTTATGAATATTTATAACTGAATAACTCTGTTGTACACCTGAAACTAAGAAAACATTCTCAATCAATTATGCTCCAATATAAAATAAACATTAAAAAAAGAGAAAATTATTGTTCGTCTTTGATTCTAGGCTCGTAAAATCATTTACACCCCCAAGGAACTTATCTTCCAGAGAAAATGTGAATCACAGTGAAAATGGTGACATGTGTATCAAGTCTTAAAACGTGCTGTGACTTTGGAGCCATCCTGAGGCTTTATTCAACTGTATATAGTTTTATCATTTTAACAAATAACATGAAATTTTATACTTACTAGTGAAACTCCTAGTTCTTATTTTTCTTTCTCAACCAGAGGAAACTAGAAAAAGTAAAACTTTTTTGCTTTAGAATTGGATTTATTTTTGGCTTATTTGTTGATTCTGGACCCCTTACAAGCCTCCATGTGGAGAGTAAGTTCCTCAGTCTGCGGACCAGGCTTTCCCTGCTACCTCTGGTGCTGACTAGGGCACATACAGGGACATGTCACTTAACTCCTGATGGGCAGTCTCCTAATCTGAAAAGCACAGGTAACATATCTCCCTCATATAGATGATGTCTATGTCCAGCATGTATTGGGAAACAAGAATTTTTAAATATGAATTTAGGCTGTTTTTTAAGATACATGTTTGTAGGAAGAAAACTGGAATTGAGCTGTAAAACCAGAGTCTGGGTTTTGCTACTTCTTAGTCTGAACAAGTTAACTTGGAAACAGAATCTTTAGGGTCTAAGCCCCTTGTCTTGCAAATGATGAAACTGACATCCAGAAAACTGAAGGGCTTTGCCTAACGTCATGCAATGAGCTAGTGACTGGGTGTTGACCATAAATCAGGAGTAAAGGGGTACCTGGTTGCAGGATTTCCCAGTCATACTATCCTGCCTTTGGTAAAGTGTTAGTCAGTCAGTTGTGTCTGACTCTTTGTGATCCCATGGACTGTAGCCCACCAGGCTCCTCTGTCCATGGAAGTCTCCAGGCAAGAATACTGGAGTGGGTAGCCATCCCCTTCTCCAGGGATTCTTCCTGGCCCAGGGATCAAATCCAGGTCTCCTGCATTGCAGACAAATTCTTTACCATCCGAGCCACCAGGGAAGCCCTTTGGTAAAGAGCTATGTAAGTTCATTATAATGTATTAATGCTTTTTCAGTGTCCACCTAATTTGATCGGAGAAGGCAATTATGAGTTCCAAAACAAAAAAAAAGGTGCTTTTGATACAAACAGGAAAATGGGCAACTGTGACTGACTAGTAGGGAATTATAGAGCCTTAGAGTTCAGATCTACCTGAGAAATTTTGAGGCTCAGAGAGGGGATTATTAGTTTGGACTTACACGTGGACACACAGGCTAGCTCCTGATTCCCCTTCTTCCCTCTCACATCGCAGCTGCCTCATTTTGCTGGGAAATGGAAAGGTGGCACATGCGCCACATGTTGTTGGAAACCTTCACAGTGACTGGCAAAATGCTTGACATGCTATAAGGCCCTCTAGATGCCTTCTGAATTATATGAAAAACTGCTACCAACATAGAATATTGGGTGGGATTTACAAACAGAATGCACCCATGTGATCACCACCCTGATCCACAAACAGAACATTATCAGCATTCTAGAAGCATCCTGCATGCCCCTCATCAAGGTGGGCATCCTATCCTCACTTCTGATAGCATAAATTAGTTTTCTCCTGTTTTTATACCTTAAGTATAAATGGAATAAAGTAGTATGTATTCATTTGTGTATGGCTTCTTTTGGGGAATATTTTGATGTTGACTTAGATCTGACAGAAGTAGAATTCCAAATGGGGGGTTCGGTGGAGGGAAAAAAAGTCTTTTACATATTGCAGTTTCATATTAATGATGAGAACTGGTGTCAATATAGCAGTTGATTAGAAAGAGTGTTGTAAGTATAATTGAGTTGCAGCTTGTCCTTATTGGTAAGATTTTTGTGCTTTAAATGATTCATCTGACACTAAATTATAATTTTTAGTTAGGTCAGTTGATGGAAGTTGCCGGGGTCCTGCCCCGGTGGATCCAGGGTAATTCGAAGAGGAGACAGAGTAGGCGAGGAAAAACTTATTTATTTAGAAATATAAAAGAAATTAAGAAGAAATAGTGTAGTAGGAAAATTTAGTGGAGAAAAGAGGCTGAATAACTTGGTTTACAGGGAAAGACAATAAAATCTCAAGACAAGAGATTTGCACCATCTATGTTGAGCCACTGGCACCCGTTTGAATATCGGAGAGTGCCCTGCCTTGGGCTCTCTCTCTCACGGAACTTAAAAGCCGGGGCAAGTAAGTAGACTTGGCGACCATCCTCGCTCCAGATGGGAATTCAGCCTGAAAATAGAGTAAAGAGGAGACACGGGGGAAACCAGTCCAGCGACTTGCCCATCCCCTATTGTCCAGAAAGGTCTTTTATACCTTTTTTGGTACATAGGCATCAATGGATAATATAAAATTATGCAGCATCAGCAGCCCTGACTCTTATCGAGACCAGGTTTTTCTCTCTGCATACCTAGTTGTATACACAAGTCTTAGGTGATTTACATAATCTTCTGGCCAGAGAGCCAATTAGCATTTTACGGCCTTTTTTTCTGATAAGGGTTTGTCAACGAGAAGACTTATTTATGTTGTTCTTCCCAAAGTCTGGTGCCACTCTCAGTTCAGTTCAGTTCAGTCGCTCAGTCGTGTCCGACTCTTTGCGACCCCATGAATAACTACAAAATTCTACTCATACACTCAATATAGACCTTGAAGAACTAAGAAAATCAATATTCAATTGTCTTAAGTTCAAGAATTTTGCATAAAAGGCTTAAAAAGTAAGTCATAAATGCCAAAAATGAAATAAAAATTCAATCTTACTCCCAAATCCCAACTAATCTGAATATAAAACTTTTAAGCTAAATTAAAAGTTTTAAAGAGCAAAGTATCCTTCCTAAAGAAAAGCTCAATTTGTCCACCTCTTAATAACATTCATAATTATTTTTACTGTATTTTTCTTAGAATTCTTGTATGTCAATATAAAAACCTTTAAAAAAATGGTAATTTGATGAAATATGTACGTGTTAACTAAAAGCTAACAGGAGAGAAAAACGTAAACTTTCTTTGTAGGCGTAAGAATTATAATAATCAATCATACTTAACTATCAAGGATAATCACTCAAGATTTATGGTGAAGCATACAACATACGTACCTGTGGTCCAGCACAGCTGATCTTACAGACATCACAATAGTGAATCTGGGGTGGTTTGGGAGGTTGTTTTGGTTTCAGTTGTTTATTTTGGAATGGTGCTTTTTTAGTAAAGGTGGTCCCTGTCCAGGCAGCTGTTGCAGCAGCTGCCGCCGCCGCCGCCGCTGCCTGCTTCTGTTGCTGCTGCTGCTGTTGGTAGTAGGAGGATGCAGCTGAATACACTGCTGCTTCATAACCTGAATAAGATGTACCTTACAAATAAAATCAAACAAAGATTATGTTACATACCTGTAAAAGGCCAAGAAAAATGATGGGAATTAAGGAATTTAATCCCAATAAATTCTGCTTAAAAAGACAGGTTACATGTGCATATTTACGAATAAATTGTACCTCACAAAACCTAAGGAAAATGTTACTTATCCTTTTTTTAATGTAAGTCAACCAACCAAGTCTTTACACAATACATGCCAGGTGTTAGGATAAGATTTGGTTACTGCTTTCAACAAGGCTTATAGTACTGGTGGAAGGCTGTGATAGAATGTCTGATAAACTTATGTGGTTATGGAACTGTTACACAGTATTTTCCCCAAGCAGAATTCCCCTGAATACAATTAAGAAAGTGCTGGTTTGAGGAAAAGTCTCAACTAGAATACAGAAAGGAAAAAAAGAAAGTCATGAAAGTAAGACTATACGTGCTTGGTGGTTTAGAGGATAGAAGATATGAAAAAGGAAATTACACAAAGATGACACTAAGATTTTGAACCCAGTGACTGACTGAAGGAGTTGCACAATCAATAAAAGTAAGGAGCTGATAGAAACTGGTTTGGAGAGGTAAGGTGACTAAAGCTTGGCAAGTTTAGTTCAGTTCAGTTCAGTCGCTCAGTCGTGTCCGACTCTTTGCGACCCCATGAATCGCAGCACGCCAGGCCTCCCTGTCCATCACCAACTCCTGGAGTTCACTCAGACTCACGTCCATCGAGTCCATGATGCCATCCAGCCATCTCATCCTCGGTCGTCCCCTTCTCCTCCTGCCCTCAATCCCTCCCAGCATCAGAGTCTTTTCCAATGAATCAACTCTTTGCATGAGGTGGCCAAAGTACTGGAGTTGCAGCTTTAGCATCATTCCTTCCAAAGAAATCCCAGGGTCGATCTCCTTCAGAATGGACTGGCTGGATCTCCTTGCAGTCCAAGGGACTCTTAAGAGTCTTCTCCAACACCACAGTTCAAAAGCATCAATTCTTCGGCACTCAGCTTTCTTCACAGTCCAACTCTCACATCCATACATGACCACAGGAAAAACCATAGCCTTGACTA
>SJYT01024823.1:769373-827129 GCA_006410635.1 Cephalophus harveyi
CCCCATCTATTTCCCATGAAGTGATGGGACCAGATGCCATGATCTTCGTTTTCTGAATGTTGAGCTTTAAGCCAACTTTTTCGCTCTCCTCTTTCACTTTCATCAAGAGGCTTTTTAGTTCTTCCTCACTTTCTGCCATAAGGGTGGTGTCATCTGCATATCTGAGGTTATTGATATTTCTCCCGGCAATCTTGATTCCAGCTTGTGTTTCTTCCAGTCCAGTGTTTCTCATGATGTACTCTGCATATAAGTTAAATAAGCAGGGTGATAATATACAGCCTTGACATACTCCTTTTCCTATTTGGAACCAGTCTGTTGTTCCATGGCCAGTTCTAACTGTTGCTTCCTGACCTGCATACAGATTTCTCAACAGGCAGGTTAGGTGGTCTGGTATTCCCATCTCTTTCAGAATTTTCCACAGTTTATTGTGATCCACACAGTCAAAGGCTTTGGCATAGTCAATAAAGCAGAAGTAGATGTTTTTCTGGAACTCTCTTGCTTTTTCCATGATCCAGCGGATGTTGGCAATTTGATCTCTGGTTTCTCTGCCTTTTCTACTAAATAAAGTTACATTCTTACATAGCAAAGATACAACAATCTTTAAAATGAAAAGGAGTACAGTGATTTATAACAAAGAAAAGTAATTAACTCAAAAGTCTAGTGTTGCTAACATCAAAACTACTATATTCCTATATCCCAATTACATTGATTAATATCTTTCAGTTGCCTAAAAGATAAAGAATTTGGAGGCCTGGCAGCAGTCATTGAGTCAACAGTGAAAACCTGTCACCAATATAATTTTTAGCTCTTTAGAAAAGGCTCTGTATCTTTAAGATGCTTTAAGCTTTGTGCCTCTTGAGGTTGGGGGGCTGTAAGCAATTCACAAGTTGTAAAAATTCCGGGGGAACCTGTCAGGCAAGTTAGAGAGCCATCAAAGGGGTCTGAGCTGATGCAGGAGACTGAAGCCCTGAATTAACTTTTTTCCAGAGAATGTCAGAAGAGTGTAAAGCACAATAATAAAGCAGGCAGACTCTACCCCCTTTTGGGGGTAGATGTTCAGGAAAACTCAGGGGAACCCCTGAAGCCAGATCACGCCTTTGCGTTTTGTCGGGCTTCCTTCCTCAAGACCTATGCCATGGGCGGGATTCCTTACGCTGGCTCCCGGCAGGAAGTAATACAAAATTGAGGAAGGAAAGTGAAAAATATAAAACTCTCTTGTGTCCTTCTCTTCAATTTATTATTTTTAAATACATTTTTGGTGTTATGGTATGTTCAGAAGAGAATGGTGAATTTTCTAAGTAAATATTCTATTCTAAATAAATAGAAACTCTTGAATAAAGAGTCCAGATGATTCTGTCTTAGTTATCTTTTTCTTCCTATTGTCTAACTAAATTCCATCATATAGTAGGTATTTGATAAATAATTGCTCCTAGAATGGGCTTCCCCAGTGGCTCAGCAGGGAAAGGATCCACTTGCCATGCAGGAGCCTCAGGAGACATGGTTTCGATCCCTGGGTCAGGATGACGCCCTGGAGGAGGAATTGGCAACCCACACCAGTACTCTTGCCTGGAGAATCCCACAGACAGAGGAGCCTGGTGGGCTACAGTCCATGGAATCACAAAGAGTCAGACATGACTGAGCACACGAGCGCAGCTTCTAGAAGAAACAAATGAGTAAATAAGTTGAAACAAGATGGCAAACAAAGTGCCACAACTTCCTTATTCTAGAGAACATGGACCATCAGAGTAGTGAGGAAGAACAAGAGGCTCAACATGTTTTCTAGATATCGGAAGAGTTTTGGAAGTAGTTTTGCCTTTCGGATCTGGAGTCAAACAGCTGTAATCAGTGGTGGAGAGTGCTAGTTATCTCCTAGGGTCCCTTTTCCTTTGCTTCTCTGAGTGATGAGATTCCTGGGTATTAGCAAGGAATACTCAGGTCGAGGCAATAATTCATAGTATCCTTTGCAGCTACAAGACTAAGTTCTTGATAATGGGAAGTCAGCAAAAGTGAGGTGATATCTTCTGAATATTACTTTTAAAAGACAATTCCTGCTGGGTGAGAGAAAGTGACACTCGAACAGCTAAAGGGCACCCAGAGATGAAGGTCACATATTGGTAGCAGAGTCTTCCTGCTTGCCTCTGCACTGCAAGGTGAAAGAGAAGCAAGCTTCTACATTATGAAGACATTGTATTTTGGGATTTCTTTTTCTAAATTTAAAAAATATCTTAGCATGAATCCAAATTTTTTCAGATGTCATCATTGAAATCTTGATTAAAAACAAACCAGCAAACAAACAAAAAAAAATCCTCACGTCCCAAAAGAATGAAAGTTAACAAACTGTATCAACTGCCATCACACAGAGACCATGAAACCTTATGCTAGGTTTTTCAAGCAGACACATAACTAACACATCACAAATTTAAAGGTGAAAATTAAACAAGCAAAGAGGATCTGGCAGTACAACTGAAAACATTCAAAGACATTCCTGTGCAATATTTTTAAGCATTAGATTGTGTAACAAACAAGAAGAGAACTACAAACCTAGGTTAAAATGCAAAAAACTCCCTAATCATATAATTTTGGAACTATCTGAGACAACTGAACAGTGACATTCGCTTAAAAGGAATGAATAAGCATGTATCCAATTAATACAGACATTGACACCAGAAATGGGATGTGAACATTTAAAAAACCTAAATTCTGTGACATTGGATAGCAATAGGAAGAGGTGACGTGGGCACAGTATTTCATTTAGGAACATTGGTAGCACTTGTTATTTTGTGAAATATCATTTGCTAAGACAGTTACCCATTATAATTGGGAAGAGAGGTCATGGGCCTCATGACCTCTAGCTCAAGGAGAGCAATTAAGAATATAGGTATATATTGATTGCCACTCACTACTGTTAATGATGTATTATAGGAGGAAAGGGAAGTCAGGTAATTATTGGTCAGTAAGTGGAGATAGAAGGGAATATAGCTCTGATGAGGGAGGTTTTCTCATTTATGGATTGCAATCTTATATATCTTAGAGCTTAAGTTTGGACCATGCAAGGTTGGAAGATCTGTGTCCCCAGACAACAGTAGATAAGTTTGATGATGGAGGTCTTTCTCGTGGACCTTCTGTTAAGTATTTTCCTTGGCCAGAAAATGGAAATCAGCCCGAAACAAAGACTGGATAAAAGGCACTGCCTTCTTAATTGTTTCAAATGGCTGCCACTAAAGGTAGCCAACATGAAATAGAAGCAAAGAAGGAAAGGATAAATAGAGAAGCTAGTAAAAAAAAAAAGAGGAATCTTGGCTCAAGAGCTGTGACCAGAGTAGTCTGGTCGCAGTAGTCTTTGGCTACTGTTTCGTTCACATGGACACCAATAGATTAGAATTCCACTTAGGTTGTGCAATCTATTTGCGGAAATAAGGGGAGACCTGGATACTGGACCGAGGGGTAGACATGGAAGAGAGTGCTGCTGCTGCTGCTAAGTCACTTCATTCGTGTCCAACTCTGTGCAACCCCATAGACGGCAGCCTACCAGGCTCCTCCATCCATAGGATTTTCCAGGCAAGAGCACTGGAGTGGGTTGCCATTGCCTTCTCCATGGAAGAGAGTGATGTTATACTAATAACCTTTTTTTTTTCTTTTTTTCTTCTAACAAAATATCCAATTCTCCCTCTGCACCCCTCCCCAATGCACCCATAAGTATTAGTAGGGTACACGGTTGCCTACCTAGTCACTATATTCCCTCAACTTTCTTTGGGATTAAGTTTGCTTTGCAACTCATTTCTAGCCAATGGTATGTGAGGAATTTTGTATGTGTTTGAAAATCACTGGATATTTTCTATTCACATCTGCCTTCCACGACTTTGAAATAGCCTCATATCGGACCTTCCCTGGGCCAAAGAGAAGAGCTGCATATTGATGACAGTAGAGCCATCCCACCTGTGTGATATCACCCACTTCTGTACTATTATGTGGAAGAAAAATAAACTTTGCTCTCATTTAAGCCACACTATTTTTTGAGTGCCTTTGTTTCAGCTTAACCTGTAGTCTAACAAACACATGGGCGTTTCCACACTCTCAGATTAGATATAAGAAAAGAGAAACCACTTTAAGTGTTTTAAACAGTTAGGAATTAAATACAGGGGATTGAGTCTGTGCGTGCCAAGTCACTTCAGTTGTGTACAACTATGTAACACTATGGACAGTAGCTTTCCAGACTTCTCTGTCCATGCGATTCTCCAGGCAAGAATACTGAAGTCGGCTGCCATGCCCTTCTCTAAGGGATCATCCCAACCCAGGGATAGAACCCCATCTCTTCCCCTGTATTGGCAGGCAGCTTCTCTTCCATTAGCACCACCTAGGAATCCCAATAGAGGGGACTGGTGGCTGGTGGTTTAGCTGCTAAGTTGTGTCCCACTCTTGCGACCTTATGGACTATAGCCCTCCAGGCTCCTCTGTCCATGGGATTTTCCAGGCAAGAATACTGGAATGGGTTGCCATTTCCTTCTCCAGGGCATCCTCCCGACCCAGGGATCAAACCCCAGTCTCCTGCATTGCAGACAGATTCTTTATCAACTGAGCTATCAGGGAAGCCAGGGAATTAGGCAGTTACAAAAGCAATAGAAGGGTTGAAGAAACAGGTTCTAAGTTGTTCTAAAGTCATCCAGGAATGACTGCAAAACTGCAAAACTACCTCTGAGACCAGCAACAAAGCTCTGCAAGGATTGAGAACTTGCTGCTGTCTCTAAACATCAATGTATCTATAAAATGGATGCTGGAACATGGTGCCAAGGAGCCTTAACTTGCTTGCTAGAAGAAGTAGTCAAGAAGGAATAAAAAACAATGGTTTCTGTCTCACTTTGCCTTTTATATTGTTATGTCTCACTTGTGTGTATTAACCTTTTGGGACAGAACTTTCTTCCAGATCCTTAGCTGCAAGGGAATATGGGAAATTTAGTTTTTGTCTTTGCAATCTGTGAGAGTGAATGGAAGTGAGCAAATTCAGTTCCTGCACCCAGTAATCTCAACTCTAGCGTGGAAATGTATGTTACCTACCACAAAGGGCTCATGGGAGAGTTAGATGAGATTTAATATATGTGAAGTACGTACATATGACTGGCACATATTAAAAACTCAAAAAAATTGTAGCTGTTATCTCATAAAATCATCTGGTAGCTTAAAATGTATGCCTGTTCATCATATTCATGTCCCTTTCAACAAATTGATTGATTGGTTATGGATTGATAAGCTTGATAAAGATGCTTTTTATGTATAATAACATAAAAGTATCCATCTCCTATTATTACAAAAGCTAGCTGTTATCTGAAAACTAGGAAAACATAAATTTTCTTTAATGAATTTTTCAGAAAGTAAAAACATACCATGGTTTGACAATAGGGTGAGGCATAAGATAAGAGAAAGCAGTAAGGGTCCAGTCATTTTTAGATCCTCTTTGAGGGTCAGCATTGTATTTTAGAGCAGTGGGAACCTATTGAAGGATTTTAAGTTGGGGAGAGGCATTATAAGACTTGCCTTTAAAGGAAGCTCCCAGATTGTTACCCCAGAACCCTATCAGGGGAATTTTAGGGTAATGAATAAATTTATGTTTTCGATTAATATATACAGAATGTCTATAGGTGCTTTTGAATACTTATTACCTGGTGTGAAGTAAAAGCCTGATTCTGATTCATATAAATAAATGAGAGGAAAGAAAGATGATGTCATCTTCTGTCGGTTTGTAACTATGAAGGAAGCAGGTATTACCGAACATTTTCTATGATCTGGCTCCAAAGTTCTCCAATAGTTATTTAATGGTTGAGCGTGAGAGACTTTCAAAGCACAATTATGCTGCACTGTTACCTATTAGTGACCAGAATGTTGGTAAATTGCTTAATGTTCTGTGACCAGACATCGGAATGATTTAGACATTTTACTTAGGTTCTCATAATGAGACATCTCACACAGGGAGACCTCACACTGCTGGACAGAGGATGATGTAGCTACCCATGGTGAGGATAATCCTGCTGGATCAGCGCCAGTTCATTCACTGGTTTGCATCTTCAGTCAGGGCTAAGAAAACTATGGTAGCATTTTTACAATTCCTTTTAAAAGGAGTAGATTATAAAGTATGGTATGCCTTGTTTTAAAATCAATGATGTCTGAAGTAAGTGTAGGCGTAACGTGATGTCCTTCTCTATAGTCCAGTTTACTTTTCTTCGAAACGACTCGTCTCACAGACAGTCGAGACGCGGTGCAGTGGCCACCGTGTACGGTCACAACGGTCATAGCAACGTCCATTTTCCAGTGTAAGGCTGATGAAATCAGAACTGACAAAGGACACGTCAGATTTTAATGTGATCCTCTTTCATCCGACTCACGTGACCGACCCGCGTTAGACAAAGTGAGACTCCTCTTCGGTCTGAAACAAGTAAGTCATCAGTTGACACCTTATAATTTTATTTAACAGTAAATTTGTTGGGGTTTGAGATGCTAATATAATTTTCTTCATACCCTACCGGTGTTTTAAGTAAACCCAAAAAGGTATTCTAGAATCCCTTTTTGAGTTTACTTGAAAGACCGTATTAAGTCAACAACAACCTAAACTACGAAGATTTCCACAAGGACCAAGAAAAGGAATGTGAGTATTAGATTCTCAATCAAAGGTAGGAGGATGAGAAAGAACTTAGGTCACCTTTTTCATATTAAGTCACATTCACACTGAAATACTTTGACATAGAAACGTGACAATTCTACAAATCTTCAAATTAATGATTTCTACAGACACTCAGACCAGTCATGAAGATGGTTAAACTATATGAATAACTTATAAGTAACTCATGGATGACACACGACCCGAGAGAGCTCGTTTCAAAAAGTTCATACATGAGACGACTCCTGTTTAAAAAGACTTAGGAGTGTCAGAAACATAATGTCTGTACCTTTGACTGACGACGGGTCGGTCCTTTTTACTCAATGGGGTACTACTGTCTATCCCAGTGAACTGATCTCAAGGTATCTACTCGGTCTACTTAACGAATGGTTGGATGGGGAAAAGTAATCAGTAAAAGTACGGTATGTATGTACTGGACCTTATTGTATTTTATCGATGTTCTGGATTTTGTAATCTCTCCATAAGAATTTTTTTTTTAACCGTTATAAGAATACAAAATGTCAGAGATTCTTACAAATCTAATCTAAGAACTTTTCTTATGTGTTTATTTGTCCACTATAAATAATTATTAACAAATAATTTTAAAAAGTCTTTAATAAAGGTCGAAATTTTAGTGTGTTTTTACTATTTTCCCCCTTTTCATCCTTTTAAATCCTTAAGGTGTTTAGTTAGTTTCACTATATGATGTAATTTGTTTTACTTCCTATTTTTAGGGAAGTTCATCTACGTCTTTTTCCTAAACTGTTCTAAGTTGTGACTAAGTACTATTTTTGAGAGTTGTTTCAACCATATTTCCCTTGTATCAATTTATATCGTTTCTAAAAAATTACTCTTTAGAGTCGATTACATGAACTATTTATCGACCTTCGAAAAGGAGATCTAAGTCCTTGTTCTGATCCTACGGATCAGAGTAGTCAATATAAATTGTCTCTTAATCTTCAGTCTCAGTGTCGTTAGTCTGTTCTTTTCTTTATTTTCTGTATATTTAACTTTACCTTCTTCATTTTGATAGTGATTAAACGTTTACTGTACTATGATATATATCTTTTGGGATTTCCGAGATGGCTTTTTGATAATCTTGATTATTTAAATCATTACATGCTGCTGCTAAGTCACTTCAGTCATGTCCGACTCTGTGCGACCCCATAGACGGCAGCCCATCCATCAGGCTCCCCCGTCCCTGGGATTCTCCAGGCAAGAACACTGGAGTGGGTTGCCATTTCCTTCTCCAATGCATGAAAGTGAAAAGTGAAAGTGAAGTCGCTCAGTCGTGTCTGACTCTTAGCGACCCCATGGACTGTGGCCCACCAGGCTCCTCCGTCCATGGGATTTTCCAGGCTAGAGTGCTGGAGTGGGGTGCCATTGCCTTCTCCTTAGTAATGTTATAGGATACAAAACTAATAAATGGAGACCTGTTGCATGTCTATACATTAATAATGAACTATCAGAAAGGACTCAAGAAAACAATCTTATTTGCAATCTATTCAAGAAGAATAAAGCACCTAGGAATAAATTTAACCCAGGAGATGAAAGACCTGTATTCTGAGCTTTATAAGATATTGATGAATGAAATTGAAGATGATATAAATAAATTGAAAGACAGTGTGTTTTCATGGAAAAATTAATATTGTTGCAGTGTCCATATTATTTAAAAAAATCTACAGATTCAATGAAATCCCTGTCAAAACATGGCATTTTTCACTGAACTAGAACAAATTAATCCCCACATTTGTTTGCAACCACAAAAGATCTTGAATAGCCAAAGCAATCCTGAGAAAGAAGAAAACTGGAGTTATTAAGCCCCTTGACTTCAAACTATACTACAAAGTTATAGTAATCGAAATAGTATTGTACCATCACAAAAATAGACACATAAAATCAATGGAACAGAACAGAGCACAGAAATAAATCTATACTTACAAGGTCAATTAATCTATGACAAATGAGGCAAGTCCATACAATGGGAAAAATTCAAGTCTCTTTTAAATAAGAGGTGAATGGAAAATTGGGCAGCTGTTACTACGTATAAAAGAATGCACTAAAATATTTTCTCATACCATATACAAATATAAGCTCAACATGGATTAAATATTTGAATGTAAGATCTACAACCATGAAATTCCTAGAAGAAGACATGGGCAATATGCGAGACAAAAGCAAAAATAAACAAATGAGACATCAGTAAACTTACAAGCTTTTGCACAGTAAAGGAAATCATCAACAAAACAAAAAGAACCTATAGATGAGTTCCAGGCATGTTCAGGGTGGTTTGTCTATAGAGAAGACAACCTACAGATGGGGAGACATTTTTTTTTCTGCAAATGATATAACTGACAAGAGGTTAATAGCCAATATATTTAAACAGCTCATATAACTCAGTATCAAAAACCAAACAACCCAATCAAAAAATGGGCAGAAGACCTGAATGGATATTTTTCTAAAGAAGACACACAGATGGCTAATAGGCACACGAAAAGATGTTCAACATTGCTAATTACTATAGACATGCAAATCAAAAACCACAATGAGATATCACCTGACAATTATCAGAGTGGCTATCATCAAAAGGACAACAAATAAAAAGTATTGGTAAAGATGTGGAGAAAAGGGAACCATAGTACACTGTTGGTGGGGATGTAAATTGGTAAAGCCATTGTTGAAAACAATAGGGAGATTTCTAAAAAAATTAAAAATAGGACTACCATAGCATCTAACAGTTGTGCTCCTGGGCATTTATCCAAAGAAAATAAAAACACTGATTTGAAGAGGTAAGCTTATTGCAGCATTATTTATAATAGCCAAGATACGGAAGCAACCTAAGTGCAACAGATGAATGGATAAAAAACGCAATGGAACATTACCCAGCCATAAAAAAGAATTAAATCTTGTCATTTGTGTCAACATGGATGGATCTGGAGGATATTATGTTTAATTAAATAATTAAGATAGAGACACACACCATACATTTTCCCCTATATCTGGAATCTAAAAAACAAAACAAACAAATAGAACAGAAACAGACTTATAGATACAGAAAACAAACAGTGGTTACTAGAGGGAAGAATAGTGGGGAGAGAAATGAAATGAGTGAGTGGAGATTAAGAGGCATAAACTACCAGTTACTAAGTAAATAAGCTATAGGAATGCAATGTATAGCACAGGAAATAAAGTCACTATTTGATAATAACTTGGCATGGTGTATAATCTATTAAATATTGAATTGCTGTGTTGTACATCTGAAACTAACACAATATTGTAAGTCAACTATACTTCAATTGAAAGAGTTTCTATGATGCTCCCGCCCCAGCAAGGATGCAATGAGTGGAATAGGATGAAGTCAGATGAAGAAACAAAGAGGCCAGTAAGTTATATAAATGACTTGTTCAAGGTAGATAGCTAATTAGTGACAGTATACATCTCATGACAAATTTTAAAATTAAAAAATGCTATAATAATAATGCAGATAGTCTACTTTGGAAACCCTGACCAAAACTGTAATGGATTTATTTTTTTTGATCTAAAGGTATTCTTAGCCAGTTGTGAGCACTCACTTTCTGCATGCTAACAACTCCCACATTTCTATTTCTGCCCTGACCTCTCTCTTGAGCTCCAGTCTCACATATTCAAGGGCTTACCTGATGCTCCTCTTTGGTGCCCCATAGTCATCATGATTGGGACAGAAACAAACATTGGGTCCCGGCCCCACCCCCAACATGTTCTTCTTGCAGAGTTACCCATAACAGTAAATGGCAACTTGGTTTCTCCAGTTGCTTACAATAAAAATCTTGATGTTATTTTTGCCTCTCCCCCACACACTAACACATCTATCAGCAAATTTTGTTGGTTATATCTTCACGACATATGCAGAATATGAGCAATTCTGTTATAGGTTGGGATCCCCGGAAGCTGATTCAGGAAACCATTAGCAGGTAAAAAGTTATTCTCAAGACCTCTTGGGATCATTGTCTGTGGATGCGAGGGGCTGAAAGTAGGATCAGGCATGGGCAATTAGTCGACAACTCAGGGACCATCTCAGCCAGTTCTGCAGGGAGATCTGAGACTGGGCTGACTTCAGAGATCCCTCACTGTCGAGAATGGGCTCTTTCTTCTACTGTTGCCTGGACCAATTAGTGGATACAGACTGACCACAGGAAGGGGGTATAACCCTGGATGTGTCAGCTCTTTCTAGCTAAGGACAGTTGAAGGAATGATTACTGCTATGGAGGGAATTTCAGGGTGATGCAAACAAGAGTCTGGGATTGAGAGGCTACTTCAGAAAGAATGGTTCAGAAGTGCTTTTTTTGGGAGCACTGACATTGAGTTGAGATCTAGAAAACTGAATGATGGACAGGATCTAACCCTTTCAAGTGCTGGTGAAAGAGAATAGGGTGAGCTTGGTGAGTGGAAGGGTCAGAAAGAAAGCCACAGTGGCTGGAGGGTCATGAGGCAGGGACGATGTTAGCTGATGGAGTTGGACAGGTAGACATGGGCTTGATTGTGAAAGGTCAGGCCAAGGAACCTGAATTTTTATCTTAAGTGCAAAGGAGAGCCATGAAAAGTTTGAGTTACATAACAGTCTCTCTGGTTGTTTTTGGAGCATGATTTTGAGGAGGCAAGAGGAAATTTGAAAATAAATTTTGGCAGCTATTGTGGTTGTCCAGGAGAGAGATGCTTTCGGCCCTGATTAGAACATTGGCCAGGGAATTGAGGAAAGGTGGGGAAACATAGGATATATCTTATGTTAGAGCTAATGGTAGATTGGGTGTGGGAAGCAAGGAACCAAGGAGACTATTAACAATAGTTTTGGGCTTGAACAACAGGGTGAATGTTAATTTGATGGAAGGGTTGGCGACCATGTATGCAAATGTATGTTAATGATATATTATAGCTAATATTTATTTTGATAAAAATAATTGGTAGGTTTTTTTTGTAGTTCCAGATACTGATGTCTCTTATGAAACTTTAGAAAATTGGTGGGAACTAGTTTACATTAGATTTATTTCTCCAGATGTGGAGGCCAGTGAGAATAGAACCTATCTGTTTATGTTTAGAACTCACAGGCAGTAACTGTCTGACTTTCTTGCTTTGTTTAGGATCAAGTTTACACTTCTACATCAATTGAGTAACTCTGGAAATTTTGTCAAAACAATATAGATTCACCATAGTGAACATTTCAGACATGTTTACATTCTAAGATCTGTATTTCGAATGGATCTGTACTTAGTGTGGTTTATTGTGTATCTGGAAAAAAAAGAAGGAATCTGCTATTTTATATGAATATCTCGAGAACAGGAAAATAACTTGACAAAGGCACCAAAAGACCCCAGAAAGGGCTGTGGAACAGTCCCCTTCCCATGGTACTTCTGCTGACACTTCTTACCCCAAACCTGGATGTGGTTATCTCACTCATACATATAGGATGAAAGTGTGACCCTAAAGGACTCTCAACAATATCCCAAGTTTGTTCAAAGATCTGAGTTAAAAGTGCCACAGTGATTGATGTTTATTGCAGTGTTCGTGTCAGGAGGTTTGCCTGATGTCCCTGAAGACAGTCTTTTCTGTGGAGCTATCTGGCATGTGTGATAGTATCAGAAGTGTTCTCAAGAACAGGTCAATGTGTGGGCTCTATACTGATTTTTTAAGTAGCCGAGGGTGGGTCATCATCATCAGCCATACTATTTTGAGCTTTGGGTCTTTTGCTGAATTCTTGATAAAATGTATAATAGGTATTAACAGCACCAAAAGAGTGACCCGAGCAAGAGAGCTCTTATACAGGTTTCTGTTGCCAAGGGAGGCAGCACGGTCCATTTACTTGATGGCTTTGGCACATCCTTCCTGGCATCTCAGAGATGAGCAATGCAATGTTATGTCCACTCACATACCTGGTTATGAGTCAGGGTGATTTGGGTGGACACAGTGTAAAACATGGAGAGGGACTACAAGTACATTGCGAGGGTTGTGGGCTGACAAGTCATATCTCAATTTCCCATTCATAGAGATTTGCCAAAGTAATCGGGTTCAGTCTCATGAACATAACCCATCTATCAGTAAAATATGTACTGATTTCTTGCCAAATTAAAAATTTAACAAAACTAAATCAAACTAAATCAAAGATAAAGAGCTTTTATGAGATTCCACATAGTCTTTATTTCGATTTGGGTCTGATCTTTTGTAGGATTCTATTTATCTGTTTTGAAAGGAGCTATTATTTCTTCTTCTTTTTATTATACACATAATGTTCAGTTTCAGAGTCTTTTGCCTGTGAATTAAGAGACAGAGAATCATAGGAGACTCTGGGTTCTGGCTCTCCATCTCCTTTGCAGCCTTCATTCATCTCTGACCTCCTTACTCCTATCTGTTCAGTAAAGACAATGACCCATTAAGAGTCACAAAACAGTCAGGGACAAAGATTGCAGTATCTTTTTTCGAAGTCAATCAGTCAACAGCAATACCCTGTGCCAACTAAGCACTGAGCCAGGCTCAGGAGATGCAGAGGTAAAGACACCCATGATGGCGAAGGAGCAATTGCTTTTACACGAGGTTACTTGGATGGCAAGGGAGACGGAACGAGAGGAGACAGAGAGCTGGCAAATCATTTATATTTTCAGTTAGATTTAAAAATACATTTAAGACTTTGGATTAAATATCTAGAATAAGGAACCAAGTAGGCCTTTGCTTAATTTATCGAGATCATGGGTAGAGTGTTCATATGGGGTCCTTTGGGAGGAAGGTGACTGTTATGAATAGAATAGGATGCACAGCAGCAGAAGAAGCCACACAAGAAAAGGAAGAGGGAGAAAAAAGGTACCCAAAGCATGTATTGATGCCAAAGAATTGATGCCTTCAAGCTGTGGTTCTGGAGAGGACTCTTGGTAGTCCCTTGGACTGTAAGGAAATCAAACCAGTCAATCCTAAAGGAAATCAACACTGACTATTCATTGGAAGGATTGATGCTAAAGTTGAAGCTCCAGCACTTTGGCCACCTGATGCAAAGAGCTGGCTCATTGGAAAAGACCCTGATGCTGGGAAAGATTGAGGGCAGGAGGAGAAGGGGATGACAAGAGGTTGAGATGGTTGGATGGCATCATCGGCTCAGTGGACATGAGTTTGAGCAAGCTCTAGGAGACGGTGATGGACAGGGAAGCCTGGCACGCTGCAGTCCATGGGGTCACAAAGAGCTGGACACAACTGAGCAACTGAACAACAACAAAGCAAGTGTATGGTTACAGCCGTGCCGTTTTATGAAGTTGTCTACATACACAGAACAAGTATGTTTTAAAAAAGACTATGAACTGTTAGAGCCAGAAATGACTTAGAGATCATCAGATTTAAAGATTCTCTAACTTGGTGTGCATCAGAATCTCTTGGGGAGTTCTTAAAAAAATGTGGTTTCATAGACCGTATTCCAATGGCCAAGATACATGGTCCCTAGATAATTCCAGAACATTTTGTGCTTTCAGAAGGACTTATTTGTCCAGTTTTCTTAATTTATAGAAGAGGAAATTGGCATCCTGAAGGGTTAATGTGCTTGTCCAAGGTCATATGTTTAATGACTCCCACCAATTTAATCTTTATTGGCTGTATGCCCAGGCAAGTAAAAAAAATACATCCACTTTGGGAAGTATCCAGAGATAATTTTTTTCTTGTTTTATGGTAGAAAAAAAATGGAAATGTGCAAGCAAGTTAGGAAAAAAAATGACTACATATGTGAGTATAGTTGAATAGTTATTTTTTTAGCTATAAAATTTTGTGATAGATGAAATTATATATTTTCTGCTTTCTATTTTTGCCTACAACTTAAAAAAGGTATTTATTTTATGAGCTATTTCTACCAGAGTTTATGCGGCATGAGGCACAGTAAACTGAATTTCACTACAGCCTTAATATAGGTAGTCAAGGTTTAAACTTTTAGATGAGGAAACAGAGAAAAGCAGTGTAATATCTCACTCAGTAAGGCTGGACTTACTGTAATGGAAAGAGAAATTGTTTGGTGCGCATGTGTGCTGGGTGCTGGACCCGGGACCTCACTATTCACATAAGATCTAGAGTCCAAGGTACTGAATTTTATTAAAGTAACTTTGGATTTAATCTCATCAACCTATTTGCATTCTACTCTTGCCTTTCTGACAATGATTAACACTAGTGTTTAGTGCATGGTCTAAAGTATGTTCTTCAAACTTTTTTACCAAAAGGAAGTTCTTTTGTTAGGAGCCAGCCCCTAGGTATTTGAAGCACACGGAATTGCTTCTCCAAGGGTAGAGATACAGAGCCCAGCTGCCAGGAGAAGCAGCCACTTCCTAATGTAACTGCTCAGAAAGGTTAGAGGGGAAAGCACAAGAAATAAAATTGCTTCCCTGTCTTATATAAATTGTCAACTGTGTTTTACAACAGTGTGCCAGAGCTCCAAATCATTCAACTTGAGTAACTGTGGTTGCACGTCATTGTTAAGTTTACTTGGGGATCACATTAATCCTTGTCTTGAACATAATGTGCCAGATTTCTGTGATGACAAGCAGTCCACAAAGGGAACTAAGTACAGTCTTGGGAGCGAGGTTTCAATCAGACTTAAAAATAACTCAGAGGCCGTTTTGGCTTTTCCTTGGAGAGGAAACGCTCCCTAGTTTGATTCAGGACAATTTTGGGGGAAGTTTTTCCCTTTGACTGTTTTGCTTTTTGTGATTATATTTATTTTGAATTATTAAAAAATCAATTTTCAATTAAGATTGAAACTAAGACAGAGTCACATAATGGTGGTTGGTGAGGAAGCATTCTTGACTGGTATGTCAGTTACTTGGATTGTTTTATTCTGCTCACCAGGAGTGGTGTGGCTACTGGCCTCTGCCAGTGTATATTTTCTGCACCTATAAGAATGTTAAATTGTGATGTTCAGCCAGAATTCATAATTAGAAATGAACTTCAGGGTCCCATTATTTAGGTTCTAATCTTTCAGAGGTGATTCCATAGGATCACTGATTAGAATTTCTATAGTTTTATACAGTGTTGAGTGAGCTTTGTCTTTATGGGAGTTGGTAGTACTCTTGTTTAGTTTGCTGGACGTTGATATTTTTAACTGGTTGAAAGTGAAAGTGTTAGTCGCTCAGTCATGTCTGACTTTGCGACCCCATGGACTATAGCCCACTAGGCTCTCTGTCTATGGACTTCTCCAGGCAAGAACACTGGAATCGGTAGCCATTCCCTTCTCCAGGGAGTTAACACCTACAAAGAATTCAAAACATCTAGCAATTTTTTTTTTTTTTTTCTGAACTGGTTTCCTAAAGCTGAGGAAATACAAGCAAAAATAGACAAACTGGACCTAATTAAACTTAAAAGCTCTTACACAGCAAAGGAAACCACTGCCAAAACAAAAAGACAGCCTGCCGAATAGGGGGAAATATTTACAAACGGCATGACTAACAAGGGGTCAATATTCAAAAAGTATAAACAGCTCATACAGCTCAACATCAAACAACCAAACAAACCAATTAAAAAATAGACAGAAGACCTACACAGACATTTTCCTAGGGAGGATGTGCAGATGGCCAACAGGTACATGAAAAGATGCTCAACATTGCTATCATCAGGGAAATGCATATAAAAGTCACAGTGATATATAACACCTTTCAGAATGGCTATCATAAACAAAAAAAACAAACACAAATAACAAATGTCGGCGAGGATGTGGAAAAAAGGGAACTCTTGTATATGGCAGGAATGTAAATTAGTGCAGCCATGGTGGAAAACAATTTGAACATTTCTCGAAAAACTAAAAATAGCACTACCATGTGCCCCAGTAATTCCACTCTTGGGCATTGTATCTGAAAAAATCCTCTACTAATTTGAAAAGATATCTGCACCCCAATGTTCACAGCAGTGTTATTTACAATTGCCAAGATATGCTGCTGCTGCTAAGTCACTTCAGTCGTGTCCAACCCCATAGACGGCAGCCCACCAGGCTCCTCTGTCCCTGGGATTCTCCAGGCAAGAATACTGGAGTGGGTTGCCATTGCCTTCTCCGATTGCCAAGATATGGAAGCAACCTAAGTGTCCATCTACAGATGAATGGATAAAGAAGATATGCCTTATCTCATCCTCTGTCATCCCCTTCTCCTACCTTCAATCTTTTCCAGCATCAGGGTCTTTTCTAATGAGTTGGCTCTTCACATGAGGTGGTCAAAGTATTGGAGTTTCAACTTCAGGATGAGTCCTTCCAATGAATATTCAGGGTTGATTTCCTTTAGGATTGACTGGCTTTATCTTGCTGTCCAAGGGACTCTCAAGAGTCTTCTCCAGCACCACAGTTTGAAAGTATCAATTCTTTGATGCTTAGCCTTCTTATGGTTCAACTTTCACATCTGTACATGACTACTGGAAAAACCATAGCTTTGACTAGATGGACCTTTGTTGGCAAAACAATGTCTCTGCTTTTTAATATGCTGTCTAGGTTTGTCATAGCTTTTCTTCTAAGGAGCAAGCGTCTTTTAATTTCATGGCTCCAGTCACCATCTAGTGATTTTGGAGTCCAAGAAAATAAAATCTGTCACTTTTTCCACCTTTTCCGATCTATTTGCCGTGAAGTGATGGTACCAGATGCCATGATCTTAGTTTTTTGAATGTTGAATTTTAAGCCAGCTTTTTTCACTCTCCTCTTTCGCCTTTATCAAGAGGCTCTCTAGTTTCCCTTCGCTTTCTGCCATTAGAGTGGTATCATCTGCATATCTAAGGTTATTGACATTTTTCCTAGCAATCTTGATTCCAATTTGTGATTCATCCAGCCCAGCATTTCTCATGATGTACTCTTCTTATAAATTAAACAAGCAGGGTGGCAATATGCAGCCTTGATGTACTCCTTTCCCAGTTTTGAATCAGTCTATTGTTCCATGTCTGGTTCTAACTGTTGCTTTTGACCTGCATATAGGTTTCTTAGGAGGCCGGCAGGTCTCATCTCTTGAAGAATTTCCCAAGTTTGTTGTGATCCACAGATCAAAGGCTTAAATATGATCAATGAAGCAGAAGTAGATGTTTTTCTGGAATTCTCTTTCTTTTTCTATGATCTAACGAATGTTGGAAATTTGATCTCTGATTCTTTTGCCAAAGAATTGTGAATCAACATATTTTACACCTGTAACTGATATAGTATTATACATCAACTATAATTCAATAAAAGTTCAAAATATTCACGTGGAGATGTTGAATAAAAAACCTTCCCTTATCTTCTAGCTATCTAATTCCTCCCCCAATTACTGTCACTTTTAATATATATCTTTCTAGAGGTCTGTTACATATTTACAAACATATACATATATATGTATATATACTTTCCTACGATGATAAGCACAGAGTATATCATGAGAAATCCTGGACTGGGTGAAGCACAAATTGGAATCAAGACTGCCAGGAGAAATATCAATAACTTCAGATATGCAGATGACATCACCCTTATGGCAGAAAGCGATGAAGAACTACAGAGCCTCTTGTTGAAAGTGAAAGAGGAGAGTGAAAAAGTTGGCTTAAAACTCAGCGTTCAGAAAACTAAGATCATGGCATTTGGTCCCATTCAGTTCAGTTCAGTTGCTCAGTCGTGTCCGACTCTGCGACCCCATGAGTCACAGCACGCCAGGCCTCCCTGTCCATCACCAACTCCCGGAGTTCACTCAGATTCACGTCCATTGAGTCAGTGATGCCATCCAGCCATCTCATCCTCTGTCATCCCCTTCTCTTCCTGCCCTCAATCCCTACCAGCATCAGAGTCTTTTCCAATGAGTCAACTCTTGGCATGAGGTGGCCAAAGTACTGAAGAAATCCCAGGGCTGATCTCCTTCAGAATGGACTGGTTGGATCTCCTTGCAGTCCAAGGGACTCTCAAGAGTCTTCTCCAACACCACAGTTCAAAAGCATCAATTCTTCGGCATTCAGCCTTCTTCACAGTCCAACTCTCACATCCATACATGACTACTGGAAAAACTATAGCCTTGACTAGATGGACCTTAGTTGCCAAAGTAGTGTCTCTGCTTTTGAATATGCTATCTAGGTTGATCATAGCTTTCCTTCCAAGAAGTAAGCGTGTTTTAATTTCATGGCTGCAGTCACCATCTGCAGTGAGTTTGGAGCCCAAAAAAATAAAATCTGCCACTGTTTCCCCATCTATTTCCCATGAAGTGATGAGACTGGATGCCATGATCTTCGTTTTCTGAATGTTGAGCTTTAAGCCAACTTTTTTGCTTTCCTCTTTCACTTTCATCAAGAGGCTTTTTAGTTCCTCTTCACTTTCTGCCATAAGGGTGGTTTCATCTGCATATCTGAGGTGATTGATATTTCTCCCGGCAATCTTGATTCCAGCTTGTGTTTCTTCCAGTCCAGCGTTTCTCAGGATGTACTCTGCATATAAGTTAAATAAGCAGGGTGACAATATACAGCCTTGACGGACTCCTTTTCCTATTTGGAACCAGTCTGTTGTTTATTACTTCATGGCAAATAGATGAGGAAGCAGTGGAAACTGTTTATTTTTCTTTGAGAAAATAAACAGTTTGAGAGACTTTATTTTTCTGGGCTCCAAAATCACTGCAGATGGTGACTGCAGCCATGTAATTAAAAGACGCTTGCTCTTTGGAAGAAAAGTTATGACCAATCTAGACAGCTTATTAAAAAGCAGAGACGTTGCTTTGCCAACAAAGGTCCTATCTATACAAGGCTATGGTTTTTCCAGTAGTCATGTATGAATGTGAGAGTTGGACTATAAAGAAAGCTGAGCACCAAAGAATTGATGCTTTTGAACTGTGGTGTTGGAGAAGACTCTTGAGAGTCCCTTGGACAGCAAGGAGATCCAACCAGTCCATCCTAAAGGAAATCAGTTGTGAATATTCATTGGAAGGACTGATGCTGAAGCTGAAACTCCAATACTTTGGCCACTTGATGCGAAGAACTGACTCATTTGAAAAGACCCTGATGCTGGAAAAGATTGAAGGCGAGAGGAGAAGGGGATGACAGAGGATTAGATGTTTGGATGGCATCACCGACTCAATGCACATGAATTTGGGTAAACTCCGGGACTTGGTGATATACAGGGAGGCCTGGCATGCTGCAGTCCATGGGATCGCAAAGAGTTAGACACGACTGAGCGATTGAACTGAACTGAACTGAAGATGATAATTATATGTATATATTTTATTTGTATACAGATGGTAGCATACTCTATACACTGTTCTGAGCAATACTTTTTCCCCTTAACTGTCTCTTGGAGAGCTATCCACCTCAATGTGTAGTAAAATCTCAGTCTTCCATGGAAGGGCATTTAGATTGTTTCCAATTCTTTGATATTATGACAAAGGTACATTTTTACCTGAGGGAATACATTTTTGAGGCAAATATCTGTGCGTCACTACTGGTTTAACTAATATAAAAAATTTCAATTTTTTTTTGTGATTATTGTCACTTGCCTTCCAAGAGGTTAATTTATACTTCTACCACAAACTCAGGAATGTGTCTGTTTCTATAAATACTTGCCAGCATAATATTTTCAAATATTTTGATCTTTGCCAATCTGATTGCTGAATGCTGGTCTCTCATTGTACCTTAAATTTGTATCTTTTATTATTAATGGTACAATGCATCTTTTCATACACCTAAATCATTTGTTTATCCTTTTCCATGGATTATATGTTCCCATACTTTGCCCTTTAAATTTTTTCTTCTAATTGATTTTTAAGAGTTCCTTATGCATGGAAGAAATCAGCTCTTAATCTGTGATGTAAAGCAAAACTTCTTTTGCTCTTGCCCATGGTATTTTAAGATATTTTAAAACTTTTATGTAAAATTTTAGAAATTTTATTTGGCTGAATCTATCAATCACTACTTTTGTGGTTTCTGGGTTTTATGGAAAAATCTAAAAAGTTCCTCTCTACTTTGAGATTTTTAAGACATTCTCCTGTTTTTTTCCCCTCTTAGTTCTTTTCTGGTTTCATTTTTCTCATGTAAATTTTGATATATCTGGATTTTTTGTGGGTATGTGGTGTAATGTACAGATTCAACTTTCTCCCCGGATGCCTGTGAAAATCTTTTGTATGTTTACTAAGCTTTTTGCTTTGGGCAGCCCTGGGCAAAGCAGGATGCGGCTACAGCATGGAAGATGTGACCCTGCCTTGTAGAGCTACACTGGGCTCTGGACGCACAAGGTAGTATGCTGTTTTATTATCAGTGTGTTTGCAAACAAAGACATGGGGGATCTGCGGAGGAACTGCTAAGAGTGTTACATGATGAGAAGAATATTGATTCACTGGAAGAGAGGGAGTCAGGTGAGAGGCTATGCGGATAGTGGTGTAAGTGGAATGAACATTTTAGAGAAACAGCAAGGGCTGTTGTTACCATTGGAAATGAAAATCCTTTCAATAATTTTGTATTTCTAGTTCAGCCCTACATAGTGATGGTGGAAGTTTTTAAATCTGATTTTTTTAATGTGATTTAGGACAACACTGCACACGATTTTTAGGATATGAGATAATAGAAAAGGTATTTCTTGGTCTCTGCCCCCAGTTCCTGGCACAGAACTCCTAAAACCCTTGTAATTTCCTAAGTCATTAAAATATTAAGGAGCATCTTGTGTTCTAAAATTTGGTCTTTCATTACATCCCTACACAGGGGTCCTAAAATCCTTATAAATTCCTAAGTGATAGGATGGGGCTGACCACCAGAAAGACCAAACTATGATTAGCAGCTTAGAATTTTTCAACCCTTCTCCAATCTGCCAAAGAGAGGAGAGGGGCAGGAAATGGAGTTAAGAATTGATTGTGCCTACGTGAGGAAGCCTCTATAAAAATTCCAAAAGTAAGGGATTTGGAGACCTTCCAGGTGGGTGAACAGGTGGAAGTGTGGGGTGAACAGTACCCTTAGAGAGGGCCCAGGAGTTCCACATCCCTTCCCATTTACCTCACTCTAGGCATCTCTTCCATCCGGATGTTCATTATATCTTTTATCATATCCTTTTGCAATAAACCAGTCCATGTTTTCCTGAATTCTGCAAGCCACTCGAGAAAATTATTCAAGCCAGTTGAGGGGGTTGTGGGAGCCTACTGGTTGAAGCACAGGTGACAATCTGAGTTTGCTCTAGCCCTCTCAGATGGGGGACAGTCTGCTGGGACTGAGCTCTTAGCATGTGGGATAGGACCTCCTCTCCAGGTAGACACAGTCAGAATTAAGCTGTAGGACACCCAGCTGGTGCCATGGAGAACTGCTTGGTGTGAGTAGAAACTCCCCCATACTTGGTGGCCAGAAGTGAAGGGTGCAGTGTGAGCAGTAAAGGAGACAGACAGGAAAGAAACACAGGGTAGGCAAGAAAAGGTTTTTCCCAACTCAGGAGTAGAGCAGACTGAGTTTTTGTAACACAGAAGGCTTGTTTCTCAAACTTTAAGCAAACCTTGTTTACTAACATCATTTTAGGCACCTACAAGTGGAAGATTGGAAACTTTCAATGAACACGTAAAACAAAAAGGAGGGTGCCAAATGGGCACAAGTTTAGTTAAGCAATGGTCCTGTTGATTAGATTTTTCTTCTGCTCTCTACTGGAGGTTTGTTTCTTTCAGCTTTTAGTTTTCACAGGAGGAGTGAGGTCAGGTTCTTACGCTAAAGTCTGACGTCTTAAGCACTCAATTAAAGTCCAAGATTATCCAGGCATTTCCAGGATGCTTGCTGACTGGTGTCACTTGAAGTTCACGGGATGCAGCTTCCATGGGGTCTGGGCATGCTGCCCCCCATTCCTACTTTCCAGGTCAGCTGTCTAGTCCATTTCAGCTGATTAGAGTACCTTTCTCTCAACATTTTCTAGTTCTAACTCCTTCAGGGTACTGTGATGAAGGGAAATTTTGGCTTTCTGATTTAGGAGAACTAGGAACAGGGTTTTGAGGGTTTATGCACATGTAAATGTAGATAAAGCCTTGTTTTTTTAAAAAATACTCTTTCCAAAGAATAGATCCATGTATATGTATAACCAAATCACTCTGCTGTACAACTGAGATTAACACAACGTTGTTAATAAACTACACTCCAATACACAATAAAAGCACCCTTTCCAGGGAACCCTCTTACACTGTTTGTGGGAATGTAAATGGATACAGCCACTAGGGAGGTTCTTTAAAAGTATGGAGGTTCTTTAAAAAAACTAAAAACAGAACTACCATAACACCCAGCAATCCCACTCCTGGGCATATAACCAGTGCTCAGTTAGTTAGTCATGTCTGACTCTTTGTGACCCCATGGACTGCAACTTACCAGGTTCCTCTGTCCATAGAATTTTCCAGGCAAGAATACTGGAGTGGGTTGCCATTTCCTCCCCCAGGGGATCTTCATGAGGCAGGGTTTGAAACAGCATCTCCTGCACCTCCTGCATTAAGGGTGAATTCTTTACCTGCTGAGCCATCAGGGAAGCCCCATATACCCAGACAAAACCATAATTCAAAAAGATATATGCACTCCAATTTCATTGCAGCACTATTTATAATAGCCAGGACATGGAGGTAACCTAAATGTCAATCGACAGAAGAATGGATAAAGAAGATGTGGTACATATATTCAATTGAATATTGCTCACCATAAAAAGGAATGAAATTCTACCAATTGCTAAGATGTAGATGGGCCTAGAGATTGCCATACAGAGTGAAGTAAGTCAGAAAGAGAAAAACAAATATTATAAATTAATGCATATATGTGGAATCTAGAAAAATGGTATAGATGATCGTATTTATAAAGCAGAAATAGAGACACAGACATAGAGAACAAACATATGGATACCAGTGGGGAAAGGAGGATATTGGGAGGTTGGGATTGACATATATACACTCCTGATACACTGTATAAAATAATTAATGAGAAATGACTGTATAGCACAGGGAACTGTACTCAATGCTCTGTGACCTAAATGAAGGAAATCCAAAAAAGAGGGGATATGTGTAAACATATAGCTGACTCACTTTGCTGTACAGCAGAAACTAACATTGTAGATCAAAGTCACTTACTCCTGTCTGAATCTTTGCAACCCCACGGACTATACAGTCCATGGAACTCTCCAGTCCAGAATACTGGAGTGGGAAACCTTTCCCTTCTCCAGGGGATCTTCCTGACCCAGGGATTGAACCAGGGTCTCCTGCATTGCAGGAGGATTCTTTACCAACTGAGCTGTGAGGGAAGCCTGCTACTACAAAAATTTAAAAATAAATTAAAAATTTTTTAAATAAAAAAATTTTATTAAAAAAACTAAAAATTAAAAAAATAGCAATATCCTTTCCAGAGAAAGACAAATATCATATGATATCACTTATATGTGGAATGTAAACTATGACACAGATGAATTTATCTATGAAACAGAAACAGATTCACAGACATAGAAAAGAGATTTGTGGTTTCCAAGGGGAGGAACGGGTTGGGAATTTGGGATTAGCAGATGCAAACTATTTTTTATAGGATGGATAAACAACAAGGTCCTACACAGGGAACCACATCCAATATCCTGTGATAAACATAATGGGAAAGAATATAAAAAGAATGTGCATATATGTATGTATATGTACTAATATAACAGAATCAATGTTGTACAGCAGAAATCAACATGTGAAACAACTATACTTCAATAAAAATAAATTTAAGAAAATACCCTTTCCACATTTTTTTTTTACTTACTTTCTATTCATAGCACAAGATGTCTCCTGCTTCCCAGAGAAAAGAAACCACTGGGGAGAAGTTGCGGCAGCCTCCTGCTTCTAGTTTGACTGGACCCATTTCTCAACCTCCCTTTCCTCCTCTTAAACCAGAGAGGGCGGTCCTCCTATTATTCAAGGCCGTCTCTCCATCTCTTTCCTGGATTTCGTCTCCTTCCATCAGCTCAGGAACTGTTTATGTCAACCTCTCCCGTCTCATCAATATATTATCATGTTCAGAACGTTCTATTTTGAAAATAAATCAGTAGTGACTGCCTCCGACTGCAGTGTTTCCTCCCTCACAGCGGAAGGGTACGGCCACCTCCCTCACAGCGGAAGGGTACGGCCACCTCCCTCACAGCGGAAGGGTACGGCCACCTCCCTCACAGCGGAAGGGTACGGCCACCTCCCTCACAGCGGAAGGGTACGGCCACCTCCCTCACAGCGGAAGGGTACGGCCACCTCCCTCACAGCGGAAGGGTACGGCCACCTCCCTCACAGCGGAAGGGTACGGCCACCTCCCTCACAGCGGAAGGGTACGGCCACCTCCCTCACAGCGGAAGGGTACGGCCACCTCCCTCACAGCGGAAGGGTACGGCCACCTCCCTCACAGCGGAAGGGTACGGCCACCTCCCTCACAGCGGAAGGGTACGGCCACCTCCCTCACAGCGGAAGGGTACGGCCACCTCCCTCACAGCGGAAGGGTACGGCCACCTCCCTCACAGCGGAAGGGTACGGCCACCTCCCTCACAGCGGAAGGGTACGGCCACCTCCCTCACAGCGGAAGGGTACGGCCACCTCCCTCACAGCGGAAGGGTACGGCCACCTCCCTCACAGCGGAAGGGTACGGCCACCTCCCTCACAGCGGAAGGGTACGGCCACCTCCCTCACAGCGGAAGGGTACGGCCACCTCCCTCACAGCGGAAGGGTACGGCCACCTCCCTCACAGCGGAAGGGTACGGCCACCTCCCTCACAGCGGAAGGGTACGGCCACCTCCCTCACAGCGGAAGGGTACGGCCACCTCCCTCACAGCGGAAGGGTACGGCCACCTCCCTCACAGCGGAAGGGTACGTCCTCCTCCCTCACAGCGGAAGGGATAGGTTCCCAGTCACTTCACTGAAATCATTTTTGCTAAAGTCTTTAACAACCTCCTCAAGGCTAACTTGACTGAAATTTTCAGGCTCCATTTTCCTTGAAATTTGGACCCCTTTGTAGCTTCCACCACTCCCTCCTTTCCGAAAGCCTCCTTCTCTTTCAGGAGGCTCCTCTTTTTGAGACTCTTCCTCCTTTGCTCATCCTCCAATGCCAGATTTTCTCCCACTCCTCTGGAAGCGCCTCATCTCATCCCCGTTACAGGAGCCAGTCACATCCATGCTTAAGATCATGGGATGTAGAGCCTGCCAGAGGAGAAGGCAATGGCACCTCACTCCAGTACTCTTGCCTGGAAAATCCCATGGATGGAGCAGCCTGGTAGGCTGCAGTCCATGGGGTCGCTAAGAGTCGGACACGACTGAGCGACTTCACTTTCACTCTTCACTCTCATGCATTGGAGAAGGAAATGGCAACCCACTCCAGTGTTCTTGCCTTGAGAATCCCAGGGACGAGGGAGCCTGATGGGCTGCCGTCTATGGGGTCGCACAGAGTCGGATACGACTGGAGCGACTTAGCAGCAGCAGCAGCAGAGCCTGCCAGATCCAGATTTGACACTGAATTTCCAACCCTTTAAAATTTTGTCTTCTGGACAAGTTATTTAACTCTCAACAACCTCCATTTTTCTCAACTTTAAAATAAGTATAGTAATTCCCTCATCAAGGGGTGTGAGTTGGGAGTCAGTGGAATCAGGTAGACTATAAAACATTTTATTGGTTGATTGATTCAACAAAAAATAAGTCCACACTAGATCCCTTGGAGTAAAGAATGGCTACCCACTCCATTCTTGCTTGGAAAATTCCATGAACAGAAGAGCCTGGTGGGCTACAGTCCATGTGGTTGCAAAGAGTCAGACACAACTGAGCTACTAACACTTACGCTTTTTTTCATTTTACAGTTATTATGTACAAGGTTTTTTTGGACTGTGACATACAGCATGAAATATAACTATAATGTTGTCTAGGACATACATGCATAATATGTATTTATGTAATATGTAATTTTTGTAATTTATGCATAATGTGTAATTCATGCATAATTATGTAATTTATGCAAAATAAAATTTCCTGCAGAGATCCTTACTCTTCTTAGGTTTAATGTTATATGCTTTGTTATTTTCTACTCTATTTCACAAACCTGTACTGATCATTAACTACTGAATATTCCAATCCTCAATATAGCCTACAGTTTAGAAGACGTTCTTCTAGGCTCTTGGGGTATACAAGGATTGATAACATGGAACTTTCTTTCCAGAGATGAGCTGTCCATTTGTATTTTCTTCAATGATGGAAATGTTCTATAACTGTCTTGCCCAATGTGGTATTTGTATTGTATTTGTTCAGTCACTCAGTCATGTCTGTCTCTTTGTGATCCTATGGAGAGGAGCATGCCAGGCCTCCCTGTCCATCACCAACTCCTGGAGTTTACTCAAACTCATGTCCATTGAGTTGGTGATGCCATCCAACCATCTCGTCCTCTGTTGTTCCATTCTCCTCCTGCTTTCAATCCTTCCCAACATCAGGGTATTTTCCAATGAGTTGGCTTTTGCATCAGATGGCCAAAGTATTCAACTTCAGCATCAGTCCTTTCAATGAATATTCAGGGTTGATTTCCTTTAGGATTGACTGGTTGGATCTCCTTGCTGTCCAAGGGACTCTCAAGAGTCTTTTCCAACACCACAGTTCAAAGTCATCAATTCTTTGGCACTCAGCATTTTTCATTGTCCAGCTCTCACATCCGCACATTACTGGAAAAAACCATAGCTTTCACTATAAAGACATTTGTCAGCAAAGTAATGTCTCTGATTTTTAATACCCTGTCTAGGTTGGTCATAGCTTTTCTTCCAGAAGTAAGCGTCTTTTAATTTCATGGCTGCAGTCACCATCTGCAGTGATAGTGAGTCCAAGAAAATAAGTTCTGTCACTGTTTCCACTTTTCCCCTTTCTATTTGCCATGAAGTAACGGTACCAGATGCCATGATCTTCATTTTCTGAATGTTGAATTTTAAGCCAGCTTTTTTTACTCTCCTCTTTCACCTTCATCAAGAGGCTCCTTAGTTCCTCTTTGGTTTCTGCCATAAGGGTGGTGTCCTCTGCATATCTGAGGTTGATATTTCTCCTAGCAATCTTGATTCCCGCTTGTGCTTCATCCAGTAGGGCATTTCTCATGATGTACTGTGAATATAAGTTATATAAGCAGGGTGACAATATATAGCCTTGATGTACTCCTTTCCCAATTTGGAACTAGTCCATTGTTCTATGTCCAGTTCTAGCTGTTGCTTCTTGACCTGCATGCAGGTTTTGCAGAAGGCAGTTAAGGTGGTCTGGTATTTCCATCTCTTGAAGAATTTCTCACAGTTTGCTGTGATCCACACAGTCAAATACTTTAGCATAGTCAGTGAAACAGAAGTAGATAGTTTTCTGGAACTCTCTTGCTTTTTTGATGATCCAATGAATGTTGGCAATTTGATCTCTGGTTCCTCTGCTTTTTTAAAATGCAGCTTGTATATCTGTAAGTTCTTGGTTCACATACTATTGAAGCCTAGCTTGAATAATTTTGTGCATTACCTTGCAAGCATGTGGAATGAGTGCAATTGTGCAGTAGTTTGAACATTATTTGGCATTGTCTTTCTTTGGAATTGGAATGAAAACTGACCTTTTCCAGTCCTGTGGCCACTGCTGAGTTTTCCAAATTTGCTGGCATATTGAGAGTAGCACTTTCACAGTATCATCTTTTAGGATTTGAAATAACTCAACTAGAATTCCATCACCTCCACTAACCTTGTTTGTGGTGATGCTTCCTAAGGTCCACTTGACTTCACACTCCAGGATGTCTGGCTTTAGGTGAGTGATCACACCTTTGTAGTTATCTGGGTCATTAAGATATTTTTTGTATAATTCTTCTGTGTATTCTTGCCACCTCTTTTTAATATCTTCTGCTTCCTTTAGTTCTATACCATTTCTGTTCATTATTGTGCCTGTCTTTGCATGAAATATTACTTTGGTATCTCTAATTTTCCTGAAGAGACCTGTGGTCTTTCCCATTCTATTGTTTTCCTCTATTTCTTTGCATTGTTCACTTAAAAAGACTTTTGTATCTCTCCTTACTATTCTTTGCAACTCTGCATTGAGATGGACATATCTTTCCTTTTCTCTTCTTCCCTTTGCTTCTCTTCTTTTCTCAGCTACTTTAAGTCCTCCTCAGACAACCATTTTGCTCTTTTTGCATTTTTTTCTTGGGGATGGTTTTGATCACCACTTCTTGTACAGTGTTATGAACCTCCGTCCATAGTTCTTCAGGCACTCTGTCTATCAGATCTAATCCCTTGAATCTATTTGTCACTTTCACTGTATAATTGTAAAGGATTTGACTTAGGTCATAACTGAAGGGTCTAGTGGTTTTCCCTACTTTTTTCAATTTAAGTCTGAATTTTGCAATAAAAAGTTCATAATCTGAGCCACAGTCAGCTCCCAGTGTTGTTTTTGCTGACTGTATAGAGCTTCTCCATCTTCAGCTGCAAAGAATATAATCAATCTTATTTTGGTATTGACCATCTGGTGATGTCCATGTGTAGAGTCTTCTCTTCTGTTGTTGGAAGAGGGTGTTTGCTCTGACCAGTTGCATTTTCTTGGCAAAACTCTATTAGCATTTGCCCTACTTCATTTTGTACTCCAAGGCCAAACTTGCCTGTTTACTTCAGGTATCTCTTAACTTCCTAATTTTGCATTCCAGTCTCCTATGATGAAAAGTGTAAACCAGTAGCTACATGTGATTTCAGTCTTTGAAATGTGGTTGGTGCAAATGAGGTACTGAATTTTCAAATCTTTCTAAATTTTAATTTATTAAAATTTACAAAGCAGCATGAGGCTATGGTATTGAACAACACATATAGGTGGGTGACAAACAAGAAAACAGTAAATAAAAGAGCAGATGATTCCTGATAGTTATCATTTGTCAGGGGAGTGATAATCCAATTTAGGATGGAGTGATTAAGCATGACTTTGGGGCAAGTTTAGGTTGAGCAGTCACAGAAGACCCCTGGATGGAGGTAATATCTGAGTTGATATCCAAATTTGGCCAGATTTGGCCAGCTGAGGTAAGAGGATCCCTGCTGGAGAGAACAGCAAATGCAAAGGCCTAGAAGAGGAAATGAGTTTGGTATATTTGAAGAGAAGAAGACCTATGTGGCTGGATCATAGTAACAGAGAGTAAGTACTCTAGAAAGGCAGTTGTGATGACAAGAAAAGATTCAGGTCTTATTAATCAACTTATCCATGAATATTTCCCCTGGAGAATCCTGCAGGCATTTCACACTCGGCTTATTCTGTACAGAACATCCAAATTTGTTCCTCTCCTGTTTCCTATGTCATGATCTGACATAGGAATTTGCTACCATTGAACCTGGCATTATCTTCTTCCACTCCCTCTTCCTCACTCTATCAATTGTCAAGTCTTGTCATTGTCCTTCTAAATATCTCTAGAATATGTCCACTTCTCCACATGCTTGTGGGATATTTTCTTGATTCATAGACTCATAATGGTTTCTTTGCCTCAATTTATTTTTTACATGGGTTTCCCTGGTAGCTCAGCTGGTAAGGAACCCCCCTGCAATGCAGGAGACCCCAGTTTGATTCCTGGGTTGGGAAGATCTCCTGAAGGAAGGCATGGCAACCCACTCCAGTATTTTGCCTGGAGAATCCCCATGGGGTTGCAGAGAGTCGGACATGACTGAGTGACTAAACACAGCACAGTACATTCTTTACACAGCAGCCAGAGTGATCAATCTGAAATACAAATGCAACCATGTCACTTTGGCTTCAAATCTTACCATGCTCCCCAAGGTACTCAGACTAAAACAGAAATTCTTTAACAAACACTACTAGGATCCTTATCAACCTAATGTGCCTTGCTCAAACCTGTTTTCAACAATTTGAAAATGCCTTGCTCTCTATTATTTGGGCATCTGTGAAGAGTGTTTCTTCTGCATAGTATTTTCTCTTGCTCTTGCTTCTCCAAACTTTGGATGACATACTTGTCATATAGCTTAAGCATCACTTCCTCCAATAAACCTTCCATGACTCCCTTGCCCATGTTTGATGTCCTTCAGGTCTTCTCACTCTGAATTTCCCCATATAGCAGTTACTTCAGTTCAGTTCAGTTGCTCAGTCCAGTCCAATCCTTTGCAACCTCATGGACTGCAACACAACAGGCCTCCCTGTCCATCACTAACTCCTGGAGTCTACCCACACCCATGTCCATTGAGTCGGTGATGCCATCCAAACATCTCATCCTCTGTCGTCCCCTTCTTCTCTTGCCCCCAATCCCTCCCAGCCTCAGGGTCTTTTCCAATGAGTCCACTCTTCGCACGAAGTGGCCAAAGTACTGGAGTTTCAGCTTCACCATCAGTCCTTCCAATGAACACCCAGGACTGATCTCCTTTAGAACGGACTAGTTGGATCTCCTTGCAGTCCAAGGGACTCTCAAGAGTCTTCTCCAACACCACAGTTCAAAAGCATCAGTTCTTCTACACTCAGCTTTCTTTATAGTCTAACTCTCACATCCATACATGACCAATGGAAAAACCATAGCCTTGACTAGACAGACCTTTGTTGGCAAAGTAATATCTCTGCTTTTAAATGTGCTGTCTAGATTGGTCATAACTTTCTTCCAAGGAGTAAGCATCTTTTAACTTCACGGCTGCAATCACCATCTGCAGTGATTTTGGAGCCCCCCAAAATAAAGTCAGCCACTGTTTCCACTGTTTCTCCATCTATTTGCCACAAAGTGATGGGACTGGCTGCCATGATCTTCATTTTCTGAATGTTGAGCTTTAAGCCAACTTTTTCACTCTCNTTCACGGCTGCAATCACCATCTGCAGTGATTTTGGAGCCCCGAAAAATAAAGTCAGCCACTGTTTCCACTGTTTCTCCATCTATTTGCCACAAAGTGATGGGACTGGCTGCCATGATCTTCATTTTCTGAATGTTGAGCTTTAAGCCAACTTTTTCACTCTCCTCTTTCACTTTCATCAAGAGGCTCTTTAGTTCTTCTTCTCTTTCTGCCATACGGGTGGTGTCATCTGCATATCTGAGATTATTGATATTTCTCCTGGCAATCTTGATTCCAGCTTGTGCTTCCTCCAGCCCAGCATTTCTCATGATGTACTCTGCATAGAAGTTAAATAACCAGGGTGACAATATACAGCCTTGACGTACTCCTTTTCCTATTTGGAACCAGTCTGTTGTTCCATGTCCAGTTCTAACTGTTGTTCCTGACCTGCATACAGATTTCTCAAGAGGCAGGTTAGGTGGTCTGGTATTCCCATCTCTTTCAGAATTTTCCAGTTTATTGTGATCCACACAGTCAAAGGCTTTGGCATAGTCAATAAAGCAGAAATAGATGTTTTTCTGGAACTCTCTTGCTTTTTCGATGATCCAGTGGATGTTGAATTTGATCTCTGATTTCTCTGCCTTTTCTAAAACCAGCTTGAACATCTGGAAGTTAATGGTTCACGTATTGTTGAAGCCTGGCTTGGAGAATTTTGAGCATTACTTTACTAACATGTGAGATGAGTGCAATTGTGGGGTAGTTGGAACATTCTTTGGCATTGCTTTTCTTTGGGATTGGAATGAAGACTGACCTTTTCCAGTCCTGTGGCCACTGCTGAGTTTTCCAAATTTGCTGACATATTGAATGCAGCCCTTTCATAGCATCATCTTTCAGGATTTGAAATAGCTCAACTAGAATTCCATCACCTCCACTAGCTTTGTTTGTAGTGATGCCTCTTAAAGCCCATTTGACTTCACATTCCAGGATGTCTGGCCCTAGGTAAGTGATCACACCATCATGATTATCTGGGTCATGACTTTTTTGGTACGGTTCTTCTGTGTATTCTTGCCACCCCTCTTAATATCTTCTGCTTCTGTTAGGTCCTTACCATTTCTGTTCTTTATTGAACCCATCTTTGCATAAAATGTTCCCTTGGTATCTCTAATTTTCTTGAAGAGATCTCTAGTCTTTCCCATTCTGTTGTTTTCCTCTATTTCTTTGCATTGATTGCTGAGCAAGGCCTTCTTATCTCTCCTTGCTATTCTTTGGAACTCTGCATTTAAATGTGTATATCTTTCCTTTTCTCCTTTGCTTTTTGCTTCCCTTCTTTTCACAGCTATTTGTAAGACCTCCTCAGACAGCCGTTTTGCTTTTTTGCATTTCTTTTTCTTGGGGATGGTCTTGATTCTTGTCTCCTGTACAATGTCACGAACTTCCATCAATAGTTCATCAGGCACTCTGTCAGATCTAGTCCCTTCAATCTGTTCCTCACTTCCACGGTATAGTCATAAAGGGATTTGGTTTAGGTCATACGTGAATGGTCCAGTGGCTTTTCCTACCTTCTTCAATTTCACTCTGTATTTGGCAATAAGGAGTTCATGATCTGAGCCACAGTGAGCTCCCAGTCTTGTTTTTGCTGACTGTATAGAGCCTCTCCATCTTTGGCTGCAAAGTATATAATCAATCTGATTTCGGTGGTGGCCATCTGGTGATGTCCATGTGTAGAGTCTTCTCTTGTGTTGTTGAAAGAGGGCGCTTGCTATGACCAGTGCATTCTCTTGGCAGAACTCTATGATACTAAGCCATGCCGTGTGGGGCCACCCATAATGGACAGATCACGGTGGAGAGGTCTGACACAATGTGGTCCACTAGAGAAGGGAATGGCAAACCACTTCAGTATTCTTGCCTTGAGAATCCCATGAAAAGGCAGTCACTTCACCACCCTGTAAATGTCTGCTTACAAATCTGTTGGCTGCACGAGTGCAGGGATCAGTCTCCCATGTTTGTTGGTTCATCACCAGCACTTGAGCACAACGCTGGGCATCAAGTAGATGCTTACTAAACATTTGTTGGATACATACAAAAGAAATAACATGAATTCAGATATTTTTATTGACAATTAATCATTACCTATTGATTAGCAACAACAACTAGCATTCATTGAGCATGCTTAGCAGTTTACTCTATCTCCTTTGTCTCTTCTACCATAACCCACTAAAGGAGGCATTCAATTCAATTTTATAAATAGAAAACTGAAACCTGTATGGATTTAGAATAACTTGCCTGAAGTGTCACAACTGGTTAAGTGATAAAATCAGGAAAACCCTGGTGCCTTTCAAGTAAAAAAAACAAAGTCCATTTTCTTTTAAATATTTTTTTATTTGTCCAAGTCAGGTTCTAGCTGCAGCATGTGGGATCCTCAGTTGTGGCATGTGGGGTTCAGCCCCTGACTCGGGATCTAACTTGGCCCCCGCCTCCCCCTGCCAACATCAGCAGCACACAGTTGCAGTCACTGGACCACCAAGGAAGTCCCTACAGCTCATTTTCTGAACTCCTACACCAGATGTGATGAGCTTTCTGAATTCCTCTATTCTAATAGAGACTTCACAGGCAGCAGCGGGTTTGTAACTGCAGAAGGAAGCTGCTTATGTCAGTTTTCCTGAGCTAGTCATTATCCTAGACTTATAAAGCCGACTTCCATTTGCTGGGCTTGAAGTAAGCTCAAGACTAAACTGTTTTCTTCAGTTTGGTTGGGTATATCTTGAAAAAGTTTTCAGAGAGTAAACTCCAAGGGGGTGCTGGCTGAATGCTCTGGCAGTGGGCTCTGGGGCACCTGAGGGACTTGATGGGTGGTCTCCATGGAAAGAGGGAAGCCAGAAGCCTGGGAACTGGGGTGTTGGCCATGCTGTGGCAGAAGCCATTTTACATTTTCTTTGTCATCAGTAATCCATCTGGGGAGTGGCTTTGTTTTCCAAAAATTTCAAGAATTGCCACATTGAATTGTGACCTATAGCTTGGTGGAAATTCTGACGAACTGTTGTTTGAGGGCCATTTGGGGGATTTGTAGTCCAGTGGTTTGATGTGACTTTGGGGATTTTGATTCTGTCATTTTGGCCTCAGCCTGTCATGTTTCTGGTGGGTTGAACAGTTAAGTGGAGTGTCTTCCTCTTGCAAGAGTCCAGACACTGGCCAGATTTCATCTTGCTTATTTTTCACTACATGAGTCTTTGGCACGAGAGTGGCAATTGTTGGTAGAAGGACAATAGGGGCCAGAGAGGCTTATTGGCTTACCTCAGTGAAACATCCAGGTTAGAGTAAATGAAGGCCATAGGATTATGTTTCTGAGTTAGACTGTTCAGTCTTACTGGGGAAGAAATGCATGTTTCATATTTAAGGATCCATATACTTCCATATACACTCATTCTTTCATTCAGCAATTAGGCTTCCCAGGTGGTACAGTGATAAAGAATCTGCTTGCCAATGCAGGAGATGCTGGTTTGATCCCTGGGTTGGGAAGATCCCCTAGAGAAGGAAATGGTAACCCACTCCAGTATTCTTGCCTGAATACTGGAATACTCCATGGACAGAGGAACCTGGAGGTCTATAGTCCATGGGGTCACAGAGAGTCAGACACAACTGAGCAACTGACCAGTACTCAGCAATTATTTATGAAGATCCTACTTTGTACTAGGAACTGGGGTTATAATGAGAAATAAGACAGACATGCTATCAAGAACTGACACTGCCGTTGAAGAGGGAGACAGAAGACGTAAACAAGTGCATGCATTTTTCATTTTGAATGATAATTGTCTACAGAGAAAATAAAAACAGAGGAAGTGTATGTAGACTGCTTGGGGTGGGTGAAGGAAGGATCATCAGAAGGCTTCTTCCCTGAGACTGTGACATGTAAGCTAATAGCAGAAGGATGTACAAGGGCTAAGCTTGAGGAATCTAGGGAAGAGCACTCCAGGCAGAGGGAACAGCAAGTGCCAAGGCCCTGAGGTTGGGGCGAGAGTGTTATGTTTGAAGGTAGGAATGCTGAGTCTTTAGAGATTTTTAAGCAGAGGAGTGATGGGGTGCTCATCTTTAGTATACAAGATCTCACTATTTTCCATGCAGAGGGGAACTGAGGGAAATAAAGGAAAAAACAGGGAGAACAGGAAGAGATTACTACAAGGGTCCATTAATCTGTATCAAATCTGTTGCATCATTTGGTCCATTCTTACTCTATTATTTATTTGATTTTCATGCTTGTCTTCATTGCCTTGATTTGAGCCAGTTCAACTATTTCAGTTATTTCTTCTTTATTTCTTGATTCCAGCCAATCCCTATCCTCTCCAGTTTGTTTTCCTCCAGCCTCTAGGCTTAGTTCTCATCTTAAACCAGAGCTACATTATGCATGCTCTTCTTAAAGATCATTCTGCAAACCCCTTTGCCCCCAGAATCAAGTTCATGATCTTTAGTGTAGTAATCAACTCACCAGTATTGAGTCATTCATTTGTTGGTCAGCAGATTGCCAGGGCCCAAACAAAGCTCCTAAGATTAATAGTCCTGGGAGAACAGGGGATGGGTCACAATCTGGGAGTGCTAAAAAGATGTCAATTTTCCTTTCCTGTTCTATCAAGAGTACAAAGCTCTTCGATTTTACACTGAAGGCATCGAAACTACTGCTCAGTTTAATGACAAGTACAGGGAATGCACATAGGGCCTTGCGGTTTGCTGCCTTTACAAGGTATTCAGTAGAAGAAAGGCCACAGATAGCAGCATAAATTCTAGCTACCGTTACTCAGTCATCTGTTCCATCAAGGGAAAGAACACGCTGATATTAGAAGCAAAGGGAGGCATTAATCACAGTGTTTGCCTGCTGTAGTAAAGGTGATCTGTATGGAGTTATAGGGATCTTTTATCTGCTTTTCTCATATTTGTCCAAGGTTGTACAGAATTTCCCATGGATTTAGTATGTGCCCAATAGCAGACACCAAGATTATTCTTCAGAAAATATTTTCTGAACTAAAATGTTCTCCTCAGAAGTGACCTGGAGGGAAAGTGTTGTGGAAGGAAGGGAGGATATGGTTTACCCCTCAAGCCTGTGAGAAAGCTGCAGGGCATACCCCGGGGAGGGGTCCAGTTTGATGTCTGTGGCTGTATCCACAACACAGAAAATTAAGATGGGCTAAATAGCAGCAGCAGCAGCAGCAGCAAAGGGTGCAGGGAAGGTGGCTCTTCCCCAGCGTTTCTCACTTGGCACTTGAGATAACTTTCCAGAGCTTCTCTTCTATTCTTTCCACTCACTAGCCCAATGTGTTCTGGGACTGAATGTGCTAACAGTCATAAGCCTTGTTAATTATGAGACGATCCTCATTGTCGTCATCTGCCTCAGTCATGGATTACCAAATGTCCTTGGTCAATGAGGCCTGCACAAATATGGATTTTACTCCAGAATCATTTGGTTTCTTAAAAATAGATATCGCCAATAACAAGCTCAGAGGTTAAAGCATCTGCCTGCAATGCAGGAGACCTGGGTTCGATCCCTGGGTCAGGAAGATCCCCTGGGGAAGGAAATGGCAACCCACTCCAGTATTCTTGGCTGGAGAATCCCATGGATGGAGGAGCCTGGTGGGCTACAGTCCACGGGGTCGCAAAGAGTTGGACACGACTGAGCGACTTCATTTTCACTAATAACAATGTACTGGTTTTCACAGATGAGAGTTTATCACTGTTTATCTGGCCCTCCCTAGACACAGGATGCAATGGCTAAATGACAGAATACTGGGTTGTCGCCTAGAAGATGAGCTGAATGGGCCAACCCTCACATACTCCAACCACTGCTGGGCCATGTCTGTTACTTGTTTGCTCACTCATCACTAGGCTGGTGTTGGTTGACTCAATTTGGCTGGTTGTTGTTCTTTGTTAAGTTGCCCAGTCATGTCCGACTCTCTGCGACCCCATGGACTGCAGCACACCAGGCTTCCCTGTCCTTTACTATCTGCCAGAATTGCTCACACTCATGTCCATTGAGTTGGTGATGCCATCCAACCATCTCATCCTCTGTCGTCCCCTTCTTCTCCTGCCGTCAATCTTTCCCAGCATCAGGGTCTTTTCTAGGCTATTTGCATGAGCTGAGAGGCAGAATTTCAAAGAGCCTTCAATCTGGCAGAGAACACAGACATAACCTAAAAATCTCTTGATAAATGCAAAATTAAATTGGTCATGGGTGTGAAAAAAGGAGGGTACAAGGGGGCTGCGAGTGCTGATTGGGGGTGGTGACCTGGTCAAGAGGTATCCCCAGAAAGGAATGACTGACCTACAGTTGAAAACAAGAATAAGGACATTGGCTGACAATTACCAAGTGGTTCCTATGTACCAGGCCCAGATTTTAGTGCTTTATATGGATTTTTGGTGAGTTACGGATTCATGTTAACATATAGGTGGGAAAACTCAGGCTTGGAGATGGTAAGTAACTTGTTTAGGATCATGCAGCTTGAGTAGGAATACTGGAACTCAATTTAATTGCAAAGTCTGGAGTTTTAACCAGTCTGTTGTACTGTGTCCTGTCTTGCTTGAGATATAACTTAAGCAGGTGAAGAGAATGGTGGGAAGGGATGCCAGGCAGGTGGAACAGCTTGTGTGGAGCACAGAGGTGGAAGAGAAGAGAAGCAGGGTGGCTGGGGTGATGGGGGAAGAGAAAAGAAGCATGCTGAAGAGGGTGCGAGGTGAGACTGGGAGGCGGGCAGGGCCAGGCTGTCCAGAGCTGGGGAGCCAGGTCAGACTCTGGCACTGCCCAACAGGAAATCACTGAAAGGTTCCAGGCAGGGGTGGATGTGATCAGACTAGCATTTTGAAAAGGTCACTCCAGCTGTAGTATAGAGCTTAGGTGAAGGCAAAGGTTGATTTGGGGAGATAAAACCCTTTAGAGGTGGAGAGGGGTTTCAGAGGAGTCAAGGTGCTGAGATAAGTTCTAACCTTATGACTTCGGATAAAGTTGTCATGTTGAGAAGGGAACAGTGGGAGGTGATGTGGCTTGGAGGGAAAGATCACACATTTGATTCAGGCTGGTTGAGTCTGAGGTATCTTTCTGAATCCAGGTGGAGTTGTCTAGTAGATCATATTATATATACATCAAGAGCTCAGGAAGAGGTTGGGGCAGGAGATATAAATGTGTGAGTCACCCCAGGGAGAGGTGGTAATTGCTCCCATCGGCATGGGTGAGAATAGTCTGGGGAGAGTCTTTGTGTTTTCATCACCCGCTCCGTGCTTTCTTTCTTCTTTCCAACTTGTCTCTGGGTTGTATGCATCCCTTTCCTTGCTCTGTCACCCATCTGCAAACCTGATTCTTCTGTCCCCTTCCCGGTCAGTCCATCCATCCTTGTGCTCATCTATATTCTCCATCCCTTCATCCGTCTCTTCCTTCTTTCCACTCGCTAACTTGCTGCTGATGCGTGCTGATTTTTCTGTTCTCAGCCTCACTGGAGTTTCTTTTTCAAGGCAGCCAGTGACCCCCCAACCCCAAGCACTAGATCCAATGGCTCATCCTGACCCAGTCTACATCTCCTGGCTTCTCCTTAGCATCTCACTTTTGATACCTCTTCCTTTGAACATTCTCCTGCTCTGTGTTCCCTGACATGTATCATCTTGACCCTAAACTCTTTTCTGATTTCTCTTGTTTTTCTCAGATACAGGACTTTCTATTGGGTTGGCCAAAAATTTGAGTTTTTCCGTAACAGCGTATGGAAAAACCTGAACGAATGGCCAACCCAATACTGCTACCCCATAAATGGATGTATTCCCCAGAAATGTTTTCTTCCTCCTCCTTCTATACATGCTCCATCAGCCACCCACTTGTGGATAGCACCAAAAACATATCTTTCTAGCCAGCACCTGACTACCACAGACCTGATTGTCCAACTATGGGCTAAACGCCTCCTCTCTGCATCCTACTGGCATCCCAAACTCAGCATGGTCTGTACCAAACATTTCTTTTTCCTTTCAAGCAATTCAGTGTCCTATCCTGTCTGTTTTAGCTGGCTCCCCCTTTCTTCACTCTTTTTATCCCTCTTTACTGCTATCAGATTCAGAGTGCTCTTATCTATAGCCTGGGACCTTTGCCTTCATCTCCTACCCAGTTTTTCTTCCCAGTTTCTTCTTGTTCTGAATGAATCCTATGAATTTGCTCTAAATGAATCATGTATTCAACCCTCTTCATGTCTCCTCAGCCTCAAATCTTTGATAATCCTCTGTTACCCCTGAAATAGGGCTTCCCTGGTTGCTCAGCAAGAAAGAATCTACTTGTAATGCAGGAGATGCAGGAGATGTGAGTTTGATCCCTGGAAGATCCCAGTATCTTCCCTGGTTGGGAAGATACCCTGGAGGAGGGCATGGCAACCCACTCCAGTATTTTTACCTAAAAAAATCCCATAGACAGAGGAGCCTGGCAGGCTACAGTCCATAGGGTCGAAAAGAGTCTGACATAACTGAAGTGACTGAGCACAGTGTGGCGCCACTGAAATAAGTACAGCCCCATTAGCCTAGTTTTACTGATCCTTTTCACCTGGTCCTGATGGAGTCTCCCACCTTCATCTTCTGCTTCCTCCTGATACACACATTCTGAGCCAACTATGTCAGCCTCTCCTCCAGGCTGCATGATACTTGAAGGCAGACATCTGTGCTTCAGAATCCTTGTATCACCTACATTCACACCTGGAACATAGTAGGTGCTCACTAAAGGTTTGGCATATGCAGTCTGGTGCTTCCCAGGCCCTTGCCTTTACTCCTGGTCCACTTCTTATGTGGAGGGACCTCCTCTCCTTGTCTTAAGAAGTAAGATGATGTATGTGATGCTGTGCTTAGTTGCACGGTCATATCCGACTCTTTGCGACCCCATGGACTGTAGCCCGTTAGGATCCTCTGTCCATGGGGATTCTCCAGGCAAGAATATTGGAGTGGGTGGTCATGCCCTCCTCCAGGGGATCTTCCCAACCAAGGTATCAAACCCAGGTCTCCCACATTGCAGGCGAATTCTTTACCATCTGAGCCACCAGGGAAGCCTGACATAATAGGGCCATTTAAAGTTGTGCATTGGGAATTCCCTGGCAGTTCAGTGGTTAGGACTCTGCACTTTCACTGCAGGGGGCAAGAGTTCAATCCCTGGTTGGGAGACTAAGATCTTGCATGGCATGGCCAAAAAAATGTGCATTATATATACATAAGTTCAACTTTTAGAACTTATTTCTAGCACCACTTTCTTCATGAAACTATTACTTATCCTCCTAAGAACCATCCCTTCTCTGAATCCTCAAGATATCTCTCTTTCCTTAAAATTGTTTTTTTTAGGTACCAGAGTGGGATGCAGGGATATTTCAAAGGAGATATGATCCCTAGTCTGATATCTTTGTTGAGTTTGATCATTGTGTTTTTATTATAAAACCTTTGATTCTAAACCGTAATATGAAGACTCATCTACCCTATCACCAGCTGCCCACAATCCCTTTGCTGCCATAGTTCACTTCATTGAGCTCAGATTTTGGTCCCCTGGGCACCTAATGCAGTGCCTTGCCCACACTAGTTTCTTACCATTTGTGGACTTGAATTAGGTGAAGTGATGCATATGGCTGCCAATATCGCCCATCATAAGTGAAGAGGGAGTCAAAGATGGGAGCTGTGTTTATTTTGCTTCAGTTGCAGTTTGCTTCAGTTGCTTCAGTGACCAGAAAGTGCTAGTTACTAAGCTGTGTCTGACTCTTTGCGACCCCCATGGACTGTAGCCCTCGAGGCTCCACTGGCCATTTGGAATTCTCCAGGCAAGAATACTGGAAGGGGTAGCCATTCCCTTCTCCAGGGAATCTTCCTGCCCAGAGATTGAAGCCAGGTCTCCCGCATTGCAGGTGGATTCTTTTGTCTAAGCCACCAGGGAAGAGAGGGAAGGCAACAGTGCCTCTCTCACAGGACCAGTAGAAGCAGTAATGGAGCTGTGTGCCACCGTGAGTAGCTATTTCTGCCACTTAATTTGGGGGATACATGAAATGAAGCCAGTATGAAGGTAATATTAAATATTAAAGATAAATATTATGCAAGCACAAGCATGTTTCTTGTGGAGTTAATCTCTGTGTGATCTTTCATTCCCAGCCCTCTGACTCTGCCAGCCAAGCCCAGGGCAGGCACTTCAAACCTATCACTATCTTGTCTCTACCACAGAGGCTGGGAAACGAGTTCTATAAAATTATACTTTGTGTTCAGAATCCTGTATTTGTGATTTGAAGTTGGTCCACTCCTCAGTCAGTTCTTAGAGGAGCTGTAATTCTTCAATCTTCCTAATTATCCCCATGGATATAAAATGTTGAGGACCTTGTAGGATCTTTCTTTAGGACATGATCCATTTCTTGCCCTTTTGAGAGATAGCCAAAATCTTAGGATGAAAAAATAACTCTTGATGAAAGGGTTTTGGACAGTTCTCCCAAAGCAGCCACTGAATTACGGGAAAAACATTTATGGGGAGAAACCACAGGGCATGGAGGCAGGGTCTAATTCAGTCATCAATAAGTCCATTGTTTCTATCTTGGGAATCTTATTTTTCCATGGAAGTTCTTTAAAAGTGCTAAAGCACTCAGAGATCCACTTCAGTTCTATGTAGGGTCCCAGAGAAAGACTTGGGCAGTAAGTAGGGAGGAGAGTTTTCTGCTGATGAAGGGAGCTGAGTCAGGCGTTTCCAGGGGCTTATCTGCAGGCGGGTGGACCATAGTGAGGAGGATACTCTTAGACAGGATAAGGTTTCACGTGAGGGTCAGGAGATCTAAGGAGGACCATCAACTCCAAGTAGGAAGCAAGTTACTTTTTTTTGTTTGTCCCCAGAATATTCAATTGCAAAATGAGCATAAGAATACCTGGGCCCAGCCTTCTTAGCAAAGTTATGATGTTGATCAAACCAGAAATGAGGAAGAGGGGAAAACTAAAACGGTTATTAAGCATTTTGAAATGCTAAACATGTTATAGAAATGGCTTTCATTTCATTTTGAAAGAGGCAACAGCATTTTCTGTTTATTAAGTGACCCACAAAATTAATGGGAGATGTTCAAATGCTCTGAGCCCTTAAGGCAGAATGGGTATGAACACAGGAACCGACAGTCTGTCTTCTGTGAATTGCTGCTGCTGCTGCTAAGTCGCTTCAGTCATGTGAATTGCTAGTGGTAGTGAAAAGAGGCCCACTTCCAACATCTTCTTAGGTTTGAAGTCTTTGCCTAAACACGATTATGCAATATTTTGGAAGTCAGTTCCAAGCTTGCTCGAGTTACTTATGAGAGATTTTGTTTATTAAATAATTTTCTGAAATTTACCAAGTTTTAGTGACTCACAGATTCATGCAAACTTATGTCTGACATTTAGAATTATAGAATGAGAGGGGGAGAGAAATCATTTAATTTATCCTGTGTTTTACAGGAAAGGAAACTGGGAGCCAGGAAGTCTAAACGACTTGCCTGGAGCTGTATGCTGTGCCCATGGGAAAGCTGGGCTGGAACCCATCCTCCAACCTTCCCAGCTCAGTGTTTATCTTCAAATACACTTTCCATGAATACTCTGGACATACATCCTACTTTCACGGTCAAAGCCAAATCCCTGGAAGAAAGCAAGAATGAATTTTTCCCTGTGATTTCAAAATAAGAGAAACATTTTGTAATTGTAATACACCATGCTTTTAACAATGTACAGTTCTCTATAGAAGCTGTAGGTCATAAAGTGCTTTCCAACACATTTAATCTCTGTAACAATTCAGGTGAAGATTGTTATTAATAGAAGCGGCTTGGTCAATTTTCCAAAAATCAAAATTGGGACTCAGGAAAGGTTTGGGTTTTCAATTCCATTTTGGGAGTTTTTGTTATGCTATAAGAAAAATGATACCTAAGTGCTCTTAAGTATGAGTGATCATTAGTCACAGAGAGGAGACTCCCAGATACCCCCCCACCCCCACTTCTTCAGCTCCACGCTGAAGCTAGGCTCTGCCTCAGTGTATCCTAAAATGTTGACACCCACACTGCTCTGAAGTGCCAGTTCATCGTGGACTGAGTTTTCCAGCTCATCAATCAACAAAAACTCACTTACTTGAGAAAGGCCTAGTTGAATTCACACTAGCAGTGACAACAATAATAAAAACAGTTGACGTTTATCAGATACTTATCATTTCTAGATTACTTTTAATTTATCAACTGATTTGATTTTCCCAGCAAGATTTTGACCATTATATTTCAATTTTATAGATGAGCCACAGAGAGGGTAGGTAACCTACTTCAGGTAACACAGCTAGTAAATGGTAGGTAAGTAAAATTTGCATTTTTGTTTTTCTTATTAAAAGTATTGGGAAGATCCCTTGGAGAAGGAAATGGCAGCCCATTCCAGTATTCTTGCCTGGGAAATCCCATGGACAGAGGAGCCTGGTGGGCTACAGTCCATGGAGTCGCAAAGAGTCAGACATGACTGAGCAACTAACACTTTCCTTTTCAGTATTTTCATATAGTTAACTCCAGCTGTTCAATCCTTTGTCTATGGTCTAAGGTTCTCCCCTTACTGAAGCTCAGGTTCTCAGCTCCAAAACCACTGGGTTGAACTAGCAGTTCGTTCTAGTACTATCGTCCCCTCACCACTACTGAGGGCTTCTCTTGCGGCTCAGCTGGCAAAGAATCTGTCTGTAATGTGGGAGACCTGGGTTCGATTCCTGGGTTGGGAAGAGCCTCTGGAGAAGGGAAAGGCTACCCATTCCAGTACTCTGGCCTGGAGAATTCCATGGGGTTGCAAAGAGTTGGATACGTCTGAGGGACATTCACTTACATCACTTTCACCTACTACTGAGGCAGGAGGCAGAAGGCCTCCCCCCAGGGTAAAGCAATTGGATATTCATTCTCTATGGACTGAAACTCCAAGACAAGAATAGCAGGGCAATTGAGGGAAGAAGCTAGACCTTCCCAGACCACATACTTCTTATTCTCCAAGTCAAGAGACCTCCCTGTCCACACATACCCAGAAAAGGCTCCTTGGAGGCCAGAGCAGAGTTTTGTCAAAGGATGTTCTACCCAGATGCCTTTTTGGTAGGATCCATCTTGACTAAGAGATGCGTGTGCACACCTGGGAGGATCCTGAGATATACCAGTCAGATCCTGACTGTGAACCAGGCAAATCAAAATGATTGGTCAAAGGAAACCTGGAAGGAATATCCTATCAAAGTAATTCAAACTGCCATGAGGGTGTGACTCAGTGACTCTCTCCCCATGAGTCCTCCTGTGTGACTGTCCACATGTACTATACTTTTCCCCTCTTAATAAATGCTTTACTTGCTCCATTATTTTCCATCTTTGTGGAAATTCTTTTCTGCAAAGCCAAAGGATCAGGGCCTATGTCACTGACTACTGGTCTAATTGCGAGGATCTGGTGCTTTCATTGCCACAACCCAGCCCAATTTCTGGTGGGGAACCCAAGACCCGCTTCAAGGCATTGCAAGCCAAGGCCAGTGGAGATCACCACCATATGGTCCATGAACCTAGGCGGTCCCATCACACGCTAGTCTGCTCCACCTTATCCTACATCATGGCAACCCACTGCAATATTCTTGCCTGGGGAATCCCATTGACTGAGAAGCCTGGTGGGCTATGTATGCTGAGGGGTGCAAAGAGTTGAACAGGACTGAGCATGCACACACACACAAACAAAAATACCCCTATTTCCAGGGATAAGCAAAAGTTACATCATTATCATTTGTATTTATATATAAGCATTAAGCTTATGAAATTTCCAGACATTTTAACATAGGAAAAATGGGATATAAAATAACCACTCCTTCTCTCCTCCCTCCAACCCTTTACTTCTTAAAATATTCATTTGAGCAAACTCGTTACTCAGTGGTAATACAAAATCTTCCCACAAAAGAATATAAAGTCCCAAACCTAACAGTTCTTTCCTTTGAGTCGACAAGTGTATACAGAGAAAACTAGGTTAAACAAACATAAGGGCAACCTGTGATGGGGCAACAGGAAGGTGACGTCTCCAAGTAAACACCCAGGCTTGTGTAGAGACTTCTGCAGAGCAGATAAGGCTTGCCGCTCATGTGATGCTGTGGTGGGTGTGATGCTCATGTGCGCTGTGCTCATGAGCATGTGCTGGGTGTCCTGTATTGTTTGAACTTAAAGTCTTTTTCAGCATCAGCTACTGAGGGGCCACCCTCCTTTCTGCCCCTGAAGTGTTAGGTCCCAGAAATCCCATCTTTCATTTGAAATGCCCAGCTGTGAGTTCAACGGTACACTTGATGCAACTCGGAAATGAATCATCTCAAATGATGATTTCCTCTACTTAGAATCAATGAGCTTTCAAAAACGATTAAAGATGTTGAAATGTGTACCTTTTTATATGTGAAAGGCCTTTATGAGGTGCCTTTACCAGTCCTTGAAATAAAGCCAAGTAGGGGGGCAAAAGAGAAGTTCAAATCGTATAGACGGGATTGACGTTGAAAGAAATGGAAATAATTGTTTATGTATCCATCTGACATGCCGACCAGAAAGGGGTTAAGTTCCTGCCTGTGCTGCATTTTCTTCCTTATGAATTAAGCACTAAAATATGCCCACTTCATCATTTTCCTCACACACCTAGCTCTTCCTCTACAATGCCTTGTCTCTACTTGCCTGCAGACAGAGCTCCCCATACTTTGCTTCTGACTCTAGACACCCATGATCACTCATGATGAGAGAGCATTGGTTAATGAGATGGCTGTGAGATGTTGAGAAAGTTCTCTTTGGCTTGTAAAGCCATGACTGTCTTTTATAATGGAACTTTTATCTTCTGACAGAGAGCTTGGAGCTCACATCTTTTTTTTTTTGCTCAGCATTTTCATTAGTGGTTTATGGTGACTATTCAAGGATTTCATTCTTCTGTCATGGAGAGCTGATTTGAAGATGGGGAGGCAGGAGGACATTTCTTTCTACTGTGCTGTGTGTCCCACAAGGCTTTTACAGAGCAGGGTAATAAACTATCTCCTGAAGGAGAGGAAGGTTTATCCTTATATCATGAACCTATCATTGTGGCCGACACGCAAGGCAGATACATATACCTCACTACCAGTGCAAACGTCACTTTCCCCCTTCATTTCATATGGAAATTGGCTTGTCAAATAGGAAGTCATGTGGATGTTGAGTTAGACACAGGTTATTTCCTTTGGCTACAGAGGAGCCTGCGAAATGAGAGTCACCGTGACCTTACCCTGCGTTCCAGTTCAGTCAATAACCCAAGGGCCAAGGTAATCACTTGATGTAGAGTCACTACTTAACTTTTTTGCTTCATTGTATTTACAGTTAGAGAAAAACACACCCCACAAAGCAATACGTACATGCTTTCTATCAAGGATGTAGCATAAGTGTAAACAAAGTGCCCTCTTAAGTCAATATTTGCTGGGAAAAGCACAGAGTGTTCTTGGTATTATTATGGTACTAAGGTTTCACAAGCTAAGAAAAACATTGAATTTGCTACATAGTTATGTACAAGTACTGTGAAGCATAATAGGAAAAAAGCAGTCATACATTTTAATAAAATCAAATTCATACATGCTTTAATAGGCAAAAAGTTTTGTACTTACATAGATCATGGATGGGGTCTTCTGTCCCGTTTCTCATGGGGGGAGAAGCAGCTTTAAATGTTTTGTTGGGAAATAAAATTGTCTTTTTTGGATTTCCATTAGATGGAAATGAATAGATGAATAATGTATATGTCTTCTGCCAATTTAAAAAAAAAAGGGTCTTGTGATTTGTACAGCTGTGACTGAGAGGAGCCAATTGACACTTGAAGGCAAAGGAAGATGGAAAATGAAAGAATAAATGAGTGGAAAATTCCACAGCTCAGAATCCCAGTGCTCTCTCAAGGACAAGATTGTTACTTGAGAAGGCTCTGTTGAATTTTTGGCATTCTTGCATTATCTCACTTTGAAGATGGAATGTAAACCATGGTTTTCAGCCAGTATCACTGTTCTCTGAAGTACATTCAGTTAGATTTGCTGGGCCTCTTTGGTAATATCAGTTTCCCTAAATTTAACTGAATAATTAAGGTTTCAAAAGCTTTGGGCATTCATGATCTCTCTTAGCGGAAAGAGCAGCTGCATCTTTCGGATGTCTGTGGTAAATTCCCTTTCCGTGGGACTCTGGGTGTTAACCAGAAAGAGATCCACTCATTCACAAAGCCTTTACAGACAATTTTGGTTACTTGTATAGTCTACTGCTACTCTTAGGGAGTATTGCTAGAAGTTCATTTGCTATAGAGATCGTGAGAACTGCCTACAAGTGGGCTTGGAAAAACTGGACAGGTGCCGGTTGCTGGTGACAAAGATACTTTCTTCTGGTCTGTTACTGTGGCAGCACACATTTATTAAAACTTAATCTCTTCTTAATTTGTATATTTATTAAAAAAGAAAACAGAGGGAAGATTCTGGGGGGCTTTTTGTTTTTAAAGTCAAATACAAAAACTTCTGGAATTCAAGTTTCTGTTCTTGTCTTTGTGTCAATAAATAGCATATATTGAAAGTTATGTTTAAACATTGGTTGTTGATCACCTTGTTTTCAACTAATTAGAGATCTTTACCTGATCAAAAAGGGTGGTTTTAGCAGAATTGAAAGAGGCACATGTACCCCAATGTTCATTCCAGCAAGCTTTAAAACAGCTAGGACATGAAAGCAACCTAGATGTCCATCAGCAGACGAATGGATAAGGAAGTTGTGGTACATATACACAATGGAATATTCAGTTCAGTTCAGTTCAGTCGCTCAGTCGTGTCCGACTCTTTGCGACTAAAAATAATGTTACTCAGCTATAAAAAAAGACACATTTGAGTCAGTTACAATGAGGTGGATGAAACTGGATTATAGAGAGTGAAGTAAGTCAGAAACAGAAACACCAATACAGTGTATTAACAAATATATATGGAATTTAGAAAGATGGTAATGACAATCCTATATGCAAGGCAGCAAAAGAGACACAGATGAAAAGAAAAGACTTTTGGACTCAGTGGGAGAAGGTGAGGGTGAGGTGATTTGAGAGAATAGCATTGAAACATGTATATTATCATATGTAAAATAGATGACCAGTGCAAGTTCGATGCATAAAGCAGGGCACTCAAAGCTGGTGTTCTGGGACAACCCGGAGGGATGGGGTGGGGAGGGATGTGGGGGAGGGTTCAGGATGGGGGACACATGTGTACCCATGGCTGATTCAGGTTGATGTATGGCAAAAACTACAATATTGTAAAGTAATTATCCTCCAATTAAAATAAATAAGTTAATATTAATTTTAAAAAAGGTTGGTTTTAGGACACTTAAAAGATCCCTTAGCATAAATAGCATGAGTATAAATAGCAGCATATATGGCAAATATACAGAAAAAGCAATTAATAGAGACTCACTACTCTCAGAATTTAGAAATATTTCTTACTGGTTTGTCGCTGAGATTTTCAATGCCTGCTTTAAATTAGAAATTTGAGTTTGCTTTAATATCCAGTATAGAAAGGATTCTGAAAAAAAGGTTGGCATTCAAAACATACCTCATCATTGCCAGAAGAACCTGATGAATTGTGTCCGTGTTTCCACTTAGGGGTAGACTATGTGCCACGGATGCTCCACAAAGGATGGGTCCCCTGGCATGGGCCACACAGGTCTTTCATGTTCTTCCTGTAGGGTTGCACTGGGTCCCACAGTTTAGGGCATTAAAGTGAGGCTTCAGAGTGTAAGGTGTTTTCCTGTAAGGATGGTTGAGAAACTTTTCCTTATAGAGGTGTCTCTTTTTGAAATGTAGACTTCTGCTGCTGCTGCTGCTGCTAAGTCGTTTCAGTCATACAGACTTCTAGCATGATACAATCCAATTATTTCCCTTTTATCTAATTAGGCATTCTATCACTCATGGGATGAAATATCCTTAATAACAGAGAATGCAGTTTCTGAGAAATTTGAACCAATAAGGAAAATATAGTATTGACAGTTTTTAGTAACATCGTTATTGTATTAGTTAGGAAGATTCTTTTGATGACAAGTCACAGAAAGTGACATAAAAAATACAGGTTTATTGAAACAATTCTGAGAACTCTCAGAGGCTGTAAGCAAGAGTTGTCCAGGGAGGCCTTGGGAAGGGGAGGCACCATGGAAATTTAAAGAGATCATGTCAAATGACTCAGTTCTCCAGACACCAGGTTAACACCAGATTCCCAGTTCTTGGGAGAAGTCTTATTAGGCCAGTGTGGGTCTCTGTCCACCTTGGATCAATGAGCTGAGGTTACAGGGGCAGGACCACACAGCTCAGATCCGGCTTCTAGGGGCCTGCCACCACCATGGGCAGGGCCCTGGGAGGGGCAACTCATGTGACTGACTGTAGCTGGGCAGCCACCACAGAAGGCATTGAACTCAGAAATTACAGCTTTCAAGTTCTACTTGGAATGTATATATATGTATACATACTATATGTATACATGTGTATACGTATAGTAAAAAATCAGGCGGTGTCTTACACATACCATAGCTATGGTTAGCATAGTTGTAGGGAGAAATTATTGCAACATCAGGTCATTAGTTTTGAGAAACATTATTTTCACTCTCCTGTCAGATGCTTCACAAGGTCATTGCAATAGATGTGTGATAAATGGGAAACAACACAGAACACATATTTAGTGAGTAAACATACAAACTAAAATGCTTTGTGACATCAAAATCTAGATATGTGCATTTTCTTTGCTTCACCTATGGGTACTCAAGAGTCCTTGGTAATTCATTCTTTGATTTGATCCATCTTTTTTGATGTCCTATTTGTGTTGTCTCTGTATTAATCATCAGGAACTCAATAATATACTGATCATAGTTCTGGCTCCCAAAGAGCTTACAGTCTCAAGAGGCCATTCAGTTCAGTGGATTTGAGTTGTAGGGTAAGTTGCGCACCTTATGGAGTACATTTCAGAGATATCAACACAGTCTGGATGCAGGGAAAGTCTTTCTGAAAGAAGTGGTTCAGACAGTAAAGAATCCGCCTGCAATGAAGGAGACTTGAGTTAGCTCCCTGGGTCAGGAAGATCCCCTAGAGAAGGGAATGGCTACCCACTCCAGTATTCTTGCCTGGAGAATTCCATGGACACAGGAACCTGGTGGAGTACAGTCAATGGAATCACAAAGAGTCAGACACGACTGAGAAACTAACACTTTCACTTTTCACAAGCAGAGAAAAGGTAAGAAACTGAAGAACTTGAAGCTGGGAGAGAGAACAGATAGAAAGCAATAAAAGAACATATCCAGAAATGTTCAAAATCCCAGAGACAATAGAAGGCATTTTTGTTTGAAGAGCTGCAATTAGAATAGTAGGGATTATGGAGAATAAGGTGGGAGATCCTTGAAGTGAGAGATAAGCAGAGGTCAAATAATGAAAGGTATGGTGAGTTATGCTAGGGACTTTATATGGAGGACAATGAGAACTGATTGAAGTGTTTTAAATGGGGGATACATGATCATATTTTTTAATTATAAAATTACTCTGAGGCTGAATCAGAGAAGATAAAGAAGTAGGGAAATGAGTTAGGAGAATAACAGGAATGCAAGAGAGAAAGCTCCATGGGGTCACAAAGAGTTGGACGTGACTAAGCCACTGAACTGAACTGAAGAGAGAGAGCAGGAGGCTGAACCAAAGTGGTGCTAGGGGCAATGGAAAAAAGCAGATATAAACAAGAGCTCAATAGGAAGTGTTGTATAAACAACTCATACAACTCAATAACAAAAAAACAAACAACCCAGGAACATCAAAAGATGTACAACATTGCTAATCATTAGAGAAATGCAAATCAAAACCACAATGAGGTATCACTCACTCTGGTCAGAATGACCAACATCAAATAGTCTATACAAATAACAAATGCTGGAGAGGGTGTGGAGAAAAGAGAACCCTCTTATACTGTTGGTGGGAATGTAAATTGGTACAACTGCTACAGAAAACAGCATGGAGTTTCCTTAAAAAACTAAAAATAGAGCTACCATATGATCCAGCAATCCCACTCCTGTACATATATCCAGAAAAGATGAAAACTGTAATTTGAAAAAATACATGCATCCCAATGTTCATAGCAGCACTATTCACAAGAGCTAAGACATGGAAGTGTTTATCAACAGATGAAAAGGTAGAGAATAAAAAAATATTACATGATACAGCTTATTTGTAGAATCTAAAATAATGATATAAACGAACTAATTTACAAAACGGAAACAGACCCACAAACATAGGAGACAAACTTATGGTTGCCAGAGGGGAAAGAGGGAGTAGGGATAAATTGGGAGTGTGGGTTTAACAGATAACACACTACCATATGCGAAACAGGTAAACAACAAGGATTTACTCTACAGCCCAGGGAACTATATTCAAAATCTTGTAATAAACTATAATGGAAAAGAATAAAAAGAATACACATATATATGTAACTGAATCCCTTTGCTGTACATCTGAAACTAACACAATATTATAAATGAATTATACTTCAATAAAAACTTAAAAAAAAAAAAAGGTTTGATGAGAAATGGGTAGTGAGGAATAAAGCGTGGGGGCAAGGACAGATTCAGGCTCCTGGTATGGACAACCCAGTAAATGACAGAGTCGGTCTCTGAAATGGGGAGGGGCAAGACAGGAAGGATAGTGAGTTCTGTGTGGTGAGCTCTCGCATGCTATGCTTTAAATGATCATGTGATAGCAAGTAGAGGTTTTCAGTAGTCGTTACAAGTTTGACGACCAGGAAAAGGATGTGAGATAGAGGTGTAGTTAAGGGAGTCAGAAGAGTATACAGAAGTGCACGGAGAGAAGTGTTGGAGGGAGCTGTTGTTTCTCTTGGTCTTCATAGTCTCTATGGGGAAAGAGCGTGGGGAGCTTCTGACATCGGTGCCTTTGAGAACAATCCCTGATGAGACTGAGGCAAACTTAAACTTGTCAGGAAACCCTCCCTCTGCAAGGTAAATTTCTGGTGATGCAAAGGCAAAGAAGAGATTTCTCTTTCCTCATAGAGCACTGTGCATGCTCAAGTGAATTACTAAGAATGAAAAAATATCATTTGTGTGTGTTCTCCATCCATATGCGTGGAACATTGATTGATGATCTGGACATACTAACTTCTCGCACAAGGGCTGGAATCAGCACAGTTGGAATGCTGATCAGGTGGCCAAGGTAAGTTCCCTGATGAGATTATATTTTATCTTCATCCCTTATAGACTCAGATCCTTGACCTGGTGCCCAGCTAGTGCTAAGGAAACATTCATTAATTGTATCGAGGTTCTTCCACAGAACAGCTTCATATTCTAGGGATTCCTTCTTGTGCTGTCCAATCACTTCTGATTTCTCAGTGTGGAGTGAGGATGTCCAGGATGGTGGATGGAGTGAGGATGGTCCAGATACTCTTTTGTGAAGCCTATATTTTTCGGGTATAGAGTGCTTAGAAATTTTTTGACCTTTTAGGAACCCCAAACTGTGAAAAGCCCCCCTAACATTCTATCAACAAATATTCACCCTCAATTTTTTATTTTTGATGCCTTCCTTAGGTAAACTAATTTTAAAACATACTGGTTAAAGGTTATAGCCAGGCTTCTCAGGTAGAACTAGGGGTAAAGAACCTTCCTGTCAATGCAGGAGATATAAGAGACATAGGTTTCATCCCTGGGTCAGGAAGATCCCCTGGAGGAGGGCATGGCAACTCACTTCAGTATTCTTGCCTGGAAAATCCCATGGACAGAGGAGCTTGGTAGGCTATACAGTACGTGGGATAACAAAGAGTCGGACATGATTGAGTCGGACATGATTGAATCAGATAAGCATGATGCAAAGGTTGTAGCCAGGGCAGGAAATAACATTAATGGCCATATCAGTTAGGATTCATCTGATTACAAGTTATAGAATATCTGACCCAAAGTAGCTTGAGGTGGTGAAGTCACTCAGTCGTGTCCGACTCTTTGCGACCCTGTGGGCTGTAATCTACTAGGCTTCTCTGTTCATGGGATTCTCCAGGCAAGAATACTGGAGTGGATTGCCATTTCCTTCTCCAGGGGATCTTCCCGACCCAGGGATCGAACCCGGGTCTCCCACATTGGAGGCAGAAGCTTTAACCTCTGAGCCACCAGGGAAGCTTCCCTAAAGTAGCTTAGGCAAGGCAACTATGTGGCTTCAGGTATGACTTTAAATAGGACTCAGGGGTGCAGCCGTGGAGAGTTGCTCTTGTAAATTTTGATTCCACTTCCTCTGGGCTGAATTCATTCTCAGGAAAAATCTTCTTTCAGGGTTCAAGATATATACTAGGAACTACAAAATCCTTCCAAGCTGAAATTCTGCAGAAAAAGTGAGAGTCCTTATTGTAGCATCTCCTACTGAAGTGTTACTGGCTTTTTGATAAGGTTATTTGACCGTGTAACCCTGTCATTATGATTCAGAGAACAGAAAACACTGATTATCTTGGTCTTATGAGTCTGGTCTACTATTAGCTTAGTGGAGCAAAAGACTCAGTCCTGGTTTTATGCTCTACTCTGAGCCCAGAGTATATGGGCTGGTTTGGAAAGATGTGTTGTTTCCCAGGAGAAATGTGAATGAAGGCCAAGTGGCAAGAACAATTGATGGCATGTAATCCACCATTTTCCTTCTTGCACCCATGGCAGACATTGGTCATCAATCATGGTACTTTTTCTCACTACCTGGACATGGCTTTATCAGTGCAGAGCTGTAGTCAGCCTCTAACAATCCAGCAGAGTTACTGAGCAAGGCAAAAATGCAAAAAGATACTTGGAAATTCCTAGATAAAGTTATCCTTTCCTTATCAGTAAATCAAGACAGAAACAGACTAAAAGAATTCTATAGTAAGGTCAAAATTAATCATTGATGAGCATTTTTCATTGCTCCCTTTTTGGTTTCTTTCTCTCTGTGTGTGTTAGCTTATTAATAAGAAAATTTTGCTTTTAGGTTTGGAGAAAACTCTCTGGGGAGCTGTGGAAAAGTAATAAATTTGTTCTTTTCGTGGTGGACATTAAAGTTATTGGAACATATTCTGTGATTTTAGTGGACACAACGTGGCCAAAATAACTATGTATTTTCCTACAAGAAAAATGCAAAATGTAAACAAATGCAATCAGGCTCAAACAGATGGGTTTCTTTCTGGGGCCCAGTGGTCAGGATTTCAGGAATTCTGAGTCTGAAACCTGACTCTGCACCACTGTCACCCAGAACTAACACGTAGATGACCATTTGTACAACCGCAGGGACCCGAGAAGGCCCCTGCCTTCCTGTGTCATCATCTCTAAATGCTTTCTGCACTGGCCAGAAATTCCAGAATTAAACGTTCATTTTGTGTGTGTGATTTTTAAAGCTTTGCTTCCTTTGTTTCTTTTTAAAAAGCCCTTAGAAAGGCCCCCTGAAGACAGACCATTAAGTTCTCCTGGCCCTTTACAACTTGATAGCAGAAGTGTTTGATTGTCCTTTGAAAGCAGGTTTTATTAGGCGGTGAGTGAGAAAAGCAGTAGGGGGCAGGGAGGGTTCCAAAAAGAGATGAAAGTGTTCCTTCTTTAAGGAAGACACTGAGAAACCCACAGACAAATATTACTTCTTGTTTTTTTTACGAGGTCTTAGCTGTGGTCTTGGCTATGCCATTTGAGAACCTCCAAGTTGTAACGTGTTTATTCTGTCCATCTATCCCATGCTCATTTAACAGACATTCATTGAGTATCTACTGTATCCAAGTCACTGGAGGGAACACAAAGATGTAATTTTTGATTGAGGAATCTTAATTATAAGTAAGGTGGAAAAATAGTAACATTGTTCTTTTTCATGTAGTGTTTCAAAATTTTTCAAGGTCATGATCTTAAAATTAATCTATGCTGATCTGTACCCTTTCATCTGGAAAAATCTGTTATTTTCTCAATCACAAAATAGTGTACTGTCTACAAATTCTTCGGGGTTTAGCAAGTAAACTGACATGATGATGCTGAAACCGTTCACTTTGTGTGTTGCGTGTTTGTACAACTGTCCTCCACCTCTTTTCCCATCATTCCTCTTTCCTCTCTGCTCTCCAATTCCTTCTTTTTTCCCCCCTTTCGCCCACCCTTTCTCTTCTTTGATCTCTATAGCCCTCGCTCTGCTTCTCTTTCTCCCTAGACATCTTCATTTTTTCTCCTCTTTCTCTCCTTCCCTACTCCATCTTTCTTTCTTCCCATCCTGCCCTCCCTTCACCTCTTCCCCTCCACCTCCTCCCCTCTCCCTTCCTCCTTTCCCTCTGCCTTTTTCTCCCCCTCTTCCTCTCTCCCTCTCCTTGTCCCTCTCTCTGCCTCTCTTCTCCATCTTCCTCCCCCAGCCTTACTCTATAGGAGTTTGAGGTCATTTCTCCTGCATTGCACAGACCTCCATGTGGTGAGGAAAAGGAGGACTTTTATCTTAGAACACTCTAAATTTACCCCTGCCCAACCTTGACCCCCTGCTATCCTAGTATATCCATCCATAATCATTTCAGCTTGGGTTGGATCGACAGGCCTGGGTCAGTCACCCAGGCCAGGGGGATGAGTACCATGATGAGCTCACCCTGAGGCCAGGGCCACTGTGACTGTGGGTGGCAGTTCCACCAAAGCTAAGTGGAGGCAGGGGGAATGTTTCTCCCACAAAGTAAGGGTGTTATTATTAGAAGAAATGGAAGGGACCCTGAACAGAAAAAAAGCAAGACAAATCAAAGACAAAACAAAAGGCAACACCTACTCCCTCCCTCATGTCTAGAAGACACTTATTTTTAAGACTACACATCATTAAAAAATACCTTAGGGAATTTAGTAAATTTTTTTAGGGTAAAATTCACTAAAGATAAGCAAGTGTCCCTGAATATTTATTTTCATGCAGCCTTGATAAATTGACATTGAATTCAAGTCATTATCTCCTAATGAAAGGAATAACAGCATATTATTTAACAACAGTGACTAAATCATTCACCATGACATAAAGAACAGGATGTTATAGTAGTGTAAAAAATCAGTTTGTATAATAAAAGCTATCACAAACACTTAGAGACCAATAGACTAAATAAAGGATCAAATCAGTTCAACTCAACAGATATTGAGTGTGTATTTTTGTGCCAGGATTGCCAAATTAAACTATATACCAGGAGGAAGATAATAAAATGATTAACAGATACACATTTGAAAAGGTGCTAACTGTATCTTCAGCATAAGTACTCAGCCTGGGGGTGATGATGCTGGGAGTGGGGAGCTGAGCCCACCAGGGTGAAAGTGCTTCACACAGCATGTCTGGAGGCGGAGGTGGTGTTCCATGGCTGTCTCCTAGCCTCTGAGACGTGGCAAGGTAATATCATTCAGCCAGTTAAACACTTCCCTGTGGAATATTTCATTTGATTCTATATAAGCGCTGGGAGAATCAAGCATCATCTCTGGTGAACAAGAAGGGTCCAAGGAGATTCCAGATGAAGTGACCTGTCCAGTGTCACACAGGCTATGAAGGAGGGATCAAGGATTCAAGTTGAGCTTTACTGAATGCAAGATACGCACTTTCCTCCACTGCATTCCTGCAAAGTTTTCCTGAGGAGGGACGATGGAGGGACAATGGATGGATGATGGTCTCTTCCTGGTGCCCTTCTCTTTGACCTGCACTTGATTGGTCTGCCCAGATCTCTCCTTTTACCGGTCCCTGATCTCTCCAGCTTTCCGAGGGCAGGTATCACTTCAAGCAGTGGAACCCAAAGCTCATTAGCCATCACAATTGCCCTGGGACTTAAACACCCCTTCCGTCACCTCTCACTTCCCACTCCCCTGAAGGCACACACAGGGTTTTGGTCCTTCCTGTTTCTTGATTTCTCTTAATATTTGACACTCCTAGGGGTTAGGATCTCCAGAAAGCAGACTCTGAGGCATAGTGAGGATTGCAAAAGGTTTATTGAAGAGCAGCCTCTGTAAGAGGAAAGAAGGGGCCACAAACCTGGGCAGGGGTCCTCAAATCTCATGCAGAGTCCCTGCCAGCTCCGTGGAGAGTTCTAGAGCAGAGATGGCTGTGAGAGGAATGTTCACTGTGTGGAAACGGTCAGGCCCTGTACTCCTCCTGCCTTGCTCAGTTACTGTCTGGAGACCTCCTGAGAAGAGTGTGACCTTGGCTAAAAGCTGCAGGAGCTCCCAGCTGGAGGCTGTCAGCTCGCCACGGTCCTCACAGCTGGTAGGGAGTCCTGTCTTGAAGAGGGGGATCTGATCTGCATCTTTCAGTATGCTGATTCGTGTTGGTCATTTAATTGTTTTCTGTCTTGAGGTCTTCTCATTAACTAGTTGTTTTTGTTGTTCAGTTGCTCAGTTGTGTCTGACTCTTTGTGACCCCATGGACTGCAGCACCCCAGGGTTCCCTGTCTTTCACCATCTCTGGGAGTTTGCTTTTACTTTGCCGACTAAGGTCC
>SJYT01024823.1:830786-862491 GCA_006410635.1 Cephalophus harveyi
ACGTCAAGGATGTATATTGTCACCCTGCTTATTTAACTTATATGCAGAATATGTCATGAGAAATGCTGGACTGGAAGAAACACAAGCTGGAATCAAGATTGCCAGGAGAAATATCAATAACCTCAGATATGCAGATGACACCACCCTTATGGCAGAAAGTGAAGAGGAACTCAAAAGCCTCTTGATGAAAGTGAAAGAGGAGAGTGAAAAAGTTGGCTTAAAGCTCAACATTCAGAAAACGAAGATCATGGCATCCGGTTCTATCACTTCATGGGAAATAGATGGGGAAACAGTGGAAACAGTGTCAGACTTTATTGTTTTGGGCTTCAAATCACTGCAGATGGTGACTGCAGCCATGAAATTAAAAGACGCTTACTCCTTGGAAGAAAAGTTATGACCAACCTAGATAGCATATTCAAAAGCAGAGACATTACTTTGCCGACTAAGGTCTGTCTAGTCAAGGCTATAGTTTTTCCTGTGGTCATGTATGGATGTGAGAGTTGGACTGTGAAGAAGGCTGAGCACCAAAGAATTGATGCTTTTGAACTGTGGTGTTGGAAAGTCCCTTGGACTGCAAGGAGATCCAACCAGTCCATTCTGAAGGAGATCAGCCCTGGGATTTCTCTGGAAGGAATGATGCTAAAGCTGAAAGTCCAGTACTTTGGCCACCTCATGCGAAGAGTTGACTCATTGGTAAAGACTTTGATGCTGGGGGGGATTGGGGGCAGGAGGAGAAGGGGACAACCGAGGATGAGATGGCTGGATGGCATCATTGACTCAATGGACGTGAATCTGAGTGAACTCCGGGAGTTGATGATTGACAGGGAGGCCTGGCGTGCTGCGATTCATGCGGTCACAAAGAGTTGGACACGAGTGAGCGACTGAACTGAAGAATCTTAATCCTCAAAACCACTCCAAACTCATTTAAAAAACAAAAATATCTTTAGAAGAAAGGAATATAAAGGTTTCACTTTGAGTATTTAAACACAAGTTTGACAGGACATCTTAAGGTCCTATTTAAAAAGAGGCCTGAGTGGAACTGATGTCCATTTCTCAGTAAACTATTTTAAATTTAAAGGTGTCTACAAAAAAGTCCAGGCAAACCTTCCTCCTCTTGCTCTTCACTGCTGGTATCACTCTGAGCCGGGTCCTCTCCACCATCAACACTATCTCTTTCCTCCAGGTCGCTGTCGTCATCAGAATGCCCCTCGTCACTGCTTTCTGCAGGTGCTGGCTTCTTGACTGCCCTGCAATGGCACAGATCAGAACTGAGGTTCTGGGTTGAGAGGAGGCCCTATCCAACTTCACCACTCATGCCAATTCTTCAGTGTTCGGGCCAGGGAAAGATACCATCTTCCTCTTAGGGACAGTCCCAAATCTTCCTCTGTTGTCTCAGAACACACTGAGCCACTTACCTCTTGTGAATCTGTACAGGCTTGGGCAGCTTTAATTCTTTATCCTCCTCCTCCTCATCATCATAATTACTCTCATTCTCCTCCTCCTCCATATCCTCTTCTTCCCTGCCATTCTCTTGACCCAATTCCTGATGCTCAGGTTCAGGCCTCTTCTCCTCACCTTCATAGTCGATAAAGAAAGTTAGGAATTCATCAAGTATCCAAAACAAGGTCATTTAAACAAGAGTACCTAACACCCCAAGTTACTGGTTCTTTTAGTCTTACAGACGCTCACATATTTTTCTTACTCTACCCAACAGGAGAAAGTATGAGGAAAAAAAAAAAAAAGCAAAAATCAAACAACAAAAACCCCTCATCCCTGAGGTTTCCTTCAGGCTGTTCCATTCATCAGAAGCCTTAAGGTTAACCTGGCTCAGCAACTGAGCCTCTGCAAACAGTCCACCACTGTGTGCCACGGCCGGCAGGGAGCACTCTGAAGCCCAGCCATGAGCTTTAACCTCTGTGAGTTCTGTTCTCTGAGCTCCTGGTGGCTTAAAAGCCAACTGTTTTCAAAATAAAACTCAAGTCTTAAGCTTCCCTATTTATAATGTTCCATTATCCATATTATGAAAGCTGGGAAAGGACAGCAATTAGTAGGGATAATGAACTTGGGCTCCACTGCTCATATTCACATCGAGGAGTGAGCTTAGACTCAAAAAGTCCTGTTTTGGGACCAGATCACCAGATGATACAATGCGGACTGACACACAGTTAGGACACACAGTCCCTCCTACTCAACACCACTGCATCTTACCTGGGACAGAAGTAGACTGTGTATTTTTATATTTATCCTTTGCCACAGCCCAATCCACAGCCACTGTCCGCCCTGTCAGACACAAAAGTAGCATCAGAAAGGCGTTCTTCTCTTTAACATTCCTATTTCCTATAAACAACTTCCTAGTCATCAAAGACAGTAATGGAACCAAAGGAGGCAGATAAACTGCAGATTCAGAGGCTGTTGGTCCTAAAACAAAACTCCTGGCAGGTGTCTATTTTTTAACCCTTAACCTTTTTTTAGCAATGAACAGAAGTTTTGCCTTTCTACATAGTCACTACACCTGGAATAAAATATAGACTAAAAAAAATAAAGCGTTAGTACAGTGCTTCTAGTTAGATCAAGTTTCCAGTTATATTAGCAAGAGGGAAAACAGACATTCTGGAATAATCTGCACATTACTCAGACGTTAGGAAGTCTCCAATTCCTTCTTTAGGCATAGTACCTGGTAAATTAATACCCAGAGTAACCTCAAGGTCAGTTTCAGTTCAGTCGCTCAGTTGTGTCCGACTCTTTGCAACCCCATGAATCGCAGCACGCCAGGCCTCCCTGTCCATCACCAACTCCTGGAGTTCACTCAGACTCACGTCTATTGAGTCAGTGATGCCATCCAGCCATCTCATCCTCTGTGGTCCCCTTCTCCTCCTGCCCCCAATCCTTCCCAGCATCAGAGTCTTTTCCAGTGAGTCAGCCCACATATGCTGAATAGGGATCATAATCAAGAAGGAAGAATGTGCTAATCCCACATCCCCTAGACAGCAATCTGCCTGTATATCAATGATTATTTCAGCAACGGTTTTTCATTAAGAGACTTAAAGGACACTCATCACCGAAAAAAGAAAAAGAGAAGACTGGGAAGGGTTCTGTCGAGGTTAACCCTAAGATCAAGTCCTAGGAACAGTTCATCAAAGCAGCTTCTATATTAGCAGTGAGACTTTCAACAAGGCAAACACCTTTCGGAAATGTAAAAAGCGGGTTACTGTGTTAATCTGCATGAACACCAGAAATATCTGAGTCAACAGTATGGGCACGGAAAACTTACCTTTTATCTCTTTCATGTTCATGCCTTTGAGAGCCTTTCCTGCTTCTAGGAGGTTTTTGAACTGAACAAAAGCAAAACCACGCATCTTTCCATCTGTGTGCAAACATAACAAAGAAATCAGAGGTAGTAGGAGGAACCAACAGACTCTAAAAAGAACTATATAGCAACCTGGACTGGCGAGAAGGCTCAAATCCTGCTAGCCAGTCAGCCCCCTGCCCAAAGCAAGAGCCTTTATCCTGCTGACGTTAGCCTGACACAGGCTCAGGAGAGCAATGCATTTAACTCCTCTTCTAAAAGGAGTTCTGATCAAACTAAAAAAACCATCTGGGGAACAAACATTGTTCTATGTCAAGCACTATACTTATATATATATCATATCATCTGGGGCTTGGAGAGTATGACCCAAAACTTATATTTCTATTTCAAATAGTGCTTAGTTGAAAGGTGACATGGAAAAACACCATTATGTAAAAATAATCTAATCCACACAAAATAAAGCTTGCCAGGTACCTGGTTTCCTAGGGATATTTACTTCCAGGATAGTTCCAAACTGAGAAAATACTATCTTCAAGTCATCTTCTGAGCACTGAAGCAGAAAGTGAGAAAGAAAGAGATGTTATCACAGCAAATAAATATAAAACATCAACTATTAAATTAGTTCACTGGGAAGAGCTTGAGTATTTTTACTCCTTTTAAAATTTTGAGACTAGGACATCAAACATTCCCAAGTAGAGGACATCTTGCTTTGTACCTAAAAGGTAAAAAGGACAGACATGAGAGAGCTTGTCCTCCTCTCCCAATCTCAGCAGTAGTTTCTGCAAAAGGAAGACATCTTCACGCTTTCAGTCCTCAATAAATTCTTGTTTATACAGGCCCATTTTCTGAATTCAACGTTGCTAAAGTTCATTGCCAGGAGGAATGAAGCCCAATTATACCACCCTGCTGGGGAGTTCAACCAGTAAGCAGGCCTTGGCTCCAAGAGCCTTCAGAACACTCACTGTTAGTTTTCTCTCTCTTACCTTAAAGCTCAGGTTTCGAATAATTAATCTGGCTTTCTTATCTGCCACTTTGGCTTTTTTAGGCTTCAGCTTCTTCTTTGGGGACTCTGAATTTTCTGAAAAATAACAGGCAATGAAGTAAGTCTGTGATCCTCTCAGCCCAGAATATCACAGGAAAGAAGTACTAGCAACAGAAGGCATTTATCACAGGGTTATGTATGGCAATGCCCAGCAACACCAGGTTTTCCAAACTCATAAGTAAACAAAAGACTAAAATGAGTAACAAAACACACTGGATGATTCTGGACATCAAAAGAAAATTCAGGAAGCTTTTAAGTCTAGATGTTACCTCCAGCCAATCCACTGTCCCCTCAATCCTGGGGGAAAACTCCTTTCAGTTACTAGAAACTCACCAGTTTTCCCCTTTTCCTTGGACTTATTTCTCAGCTTCTTCTTGGCAACGGTCACATTGATCTTACAGCCTTCAAAGGTGGTAATCTCCTTGAGGGCCCTCTGAACGTCCTCCAGCATAGAAAAAGTGACATAGCCGAAGCCTCGACATGCCTTACTCCCTGGAACAGTATGGGGGGGAGGGGTTAACAGTAAGCCAACATCTCTAAACCAGTAAATTCTCACAGCCCTAAACTGGCAGATATATAACCAAGCCAGCAAGTTATCAGTTGGCCAAAGTTCTCAAGAGGGAAAGAGACAAGATTAACATGAGAGCACTTCCCCCATCTCCTTTTTCCTCAAAACCTGTTAGGCTTCCTCTTCTAATGTGGTGTCTTGGTTGTTAGCTCCCTTTCTTCCATCTTTCCTGGTAATCTCAAGAATATGGAGGACCCATAATATGCATTACACCTCTAAAGAAGAACTCAACATCACACAGAACAAAACATCACCAGAGAAGGTAGGAAAGATAAGGATGGTAGCTTCAAAAACTACAATGAAATAATTCAGTTACCCCTCCTCAGAATAGAGGACAGATCAGCAGTGAATGCTGGGGGCCCTGAGAAAAGAACCTCAAACAATAAACACTGCTTCAGGAGCCTGCAAGATACTATTACTGTTATTACCAAGCCTTAGAAATCAATATCAAATTAAACCTTTCCAAAGCAGCTGAAAATCTCTTATCTCATTTTATCAGAACATACCAAGAAGGGAAAAGCCAATATTATCATCTCTTTTTTCCAAAGGAATTGTTTAAGATGAACAGTTGCAAATGTCAGCTGTAACCCACCTTTGCCCTTTCTGGTATGCTTTTTGCTTTTAGTTTAATATTTTTGTGTAGTAAAATTTTAAGTAATTTACTGCATCAAAAAAGAAAAAGACAGACCAAGCAGTCTGCCTACTACCTGAAAAAGAAACAAAACTCCACACGCTCTCCTTTACAACTACACGCTAACCTGCTTTAGGCTACAAGCCTTCTAACACAGGACACTGAGCCACATAAACTGGTTAAAGTTGACACCTGGCACTAGGAAAGCATACTATATTTCTTTATTCTTGAAACTCCTTCTCACAAAAGCTTGCCCACTCACTTTTCAGAAAATAAGAACAAGAAAAATCAGGGCCCTTCCTGATCAGTACAACCAAAAATAAAAAGCAGCTGAAACGTGAAGGAGTTTGCCGACAAAATAAAAGCATGTGCTCACAAAAACACCACCCATCATAAACAATTACAACAATACTGTGAAATTATTCCCATCTTAAAGAGGGTAAGTGGCAAGTTCAAGTCACCACTACTGGTAAGATCTCATCCGCCACCCCCTCTCTCCCATCCTTTGAAGTAGAGTACTCAATACATTTGGCTGTCTAGACAGGAAAGCAGGTTTTTTGTTGTTGCTGTTTAAAGGGAATAGGAGCTTTTGTTAAAGATGCTGACTATGTACATAGCTACAGGTAAGGTTAAAAGTAGCCTATATTCTGAGGACCCAAAGGAGAATTCCTATTCAAAGGCCTGCTCTTCCCTGGAACGCAACCAACCATTGTAGAGCAGTGTTTCTCAGACTGGTTTGATGACCCACAGTAACAAATGTAATTTACAGTGGACCCAGCTGTTTATATACTGGAAAAAAAAAAAGTCTTATGAAAACTTCTCCTTTACCATATATAGATATACTCCTATTTCATTAAAAAAAAAAAAAAAAAAAACTCCAGTCATGAGCCACGCAAGACCCACAAATGGACAATGATCTGCCGTTTAAGAAACACTGTTGTACAGCACGCTCATTCTCTCATCCGCCCATACCTATACTTAAAATGATAAAGGCCCCAGCTGTGTGTATAGCAATCAGAGCCATGTCAGTGATCTTAAATCTAATTTCTGTTACTAAGAAAACAGAAGATAACGATGGAGTGATTATTAGCGCACTGTGAGCCTGCCTACTCACACACTCTGGTACCATGGGGGAAAAGAGGGGTACCCAAAATATCACTTCAAACCAGTTGCGAGCCTTAAAGGCAAGAAGGCAGCCACCTACTGCAACAGATTGGTGACTTGGAAGGAAACTAAATGTGTGTTCTGGGCAACATCAGGTGTCATGTAACATAGTCTAAGTAAGAAGAAGAAATGCTTCTACAATTAAAACCCTTACAATTTTTACTCATTCTAATACATGCTAACCCTCCTTCATAGTGATGCCATGAATATCATATAGAATGAGAGGCATATGGCAGTATTCCACAAGTCAGTAAATACCTCCCGTGGCTCAAGTCAAAACCCTTGGAGTCCGACTTGACACTTGTTTTCTCAGACCCCAAATGTGATCCATGTTCCAATCATGTTTTACCTTCTTCGCTGCTACAGCACCTGGTCCAACCCATGACCTTTCACCTGGATCACCACAAGAGCCTAATACCTGGTCTCCAGGCTCCTGTCCTATTCTTAACGGCATGGCAGCCTCAGAGAATCTTTCAAAATGTAAGGCAGATCATATTCACTGCTCCCTGCTCAAAATCAGTGGTTTCCTATCTCAGAGTAAAAGTCAAAGTCCTTTTGATGACCTGTAAGGTGCTACACGATCTGGAAGGACCAGGTGGCATCTGCTAATTCTCTTCCTTCACTCAGTGCGCTCCAGTAACCCTGGTCTCATCTATATTCCTCCAATATACTACACACTCCTCTTCAGTATCCTTGAGCTCCCTCTGCCTAAGCTGTTCCTCGCACTGAGAAACCCAAGTTCACTCTCTCACATCAGTAAGGCTTCCCCTGTCTATTCTTCACTCCTCTACAGCTTCCCCACCACCACCACCACACACACCTACAGAGACTCCCTTTCTTTCTTCCCTGACTTATTTTTCTCCCCAATATTTATCACCATCGTCACTATACATTTTGCTCATTGGCTGTCTTCCACATCCTGAACACAGAGCAAGGCTTTCGGTCTGTGCACTACTGTATTCCGAGGACCTACAACAGTTGCCTGGAACCTAGTATAAACATTCAATTAATATTTACGGAATACATAAATGGGTGAATGAATAACATATTGGTTAAGAGCTCGGGGTCTGGTGATCAAATTCTGAATCCACTTCTTACTAGCAATACGAACTTAAGCTGAAGTTACTCAATTTCCCTAAGCCCTAGATTTCTCATCTGTAAAATAGAGTTTACTCTCGACTCTCAACAAGACTGACGGGGAAATTAAAGGAGGTAACAGACGACACTCAAGCACCGCACCTGGCAATCAGCTGCTTCTCAGTTAAGTCTTAGTGGTGTTTTACTCAGTTCAGTTCAGTTCAGTCGCCCAGTAGTGTCTGACTCTTTGCAACCCCATGGACTGGGGCACGCCAGGCCTCCCTGTCCATCACTCTGTCCATCACATGTATTAAGTTATTCACTAATAAATGAGATCTTGTATGTGAGCGCGCACGATAAACAGGAAGCCTACGTAAGCTCAAGGGGCTGACTTGACTTTCAGAAACGGCTCCTATGGATTTATCTAGTGTAGAGTCCGTTTGGAAAAGAAATTCAACTGCCAAGGCCTTTCATTTAAGGGCTCACTTAAGGCTGGGAGAATGTCCTCTGCCTCCATCCGGCTCCCGGGAACCCCAACTCTGTTCTCGATCGCCCCGCCCCCTACCTTTTTCAGTCACCACGAAGCACTGCTTGACCGGCCCCACCTGACTGAACAGTTCCTCCAGTTGCTCGCTGCGTGCCGAGGGCGGGAGGCGGCTCACAAACAGGGTCAGTCCGGCCATGAGGCCGAGAAACAGGCGCGCAAGGTCGCGCACGCGAGTCAACCACCTGGCTTTAGTAAGCGGACCACGCTTACTAAAGTTGCCGGGAGACTCCGGAAGTGCGCGTCACTCAAAAGAGTCCGGAGGAAAACGCAGTAGAAAGGGAAAAACCATTCCGGAAGGGAAGAAAAATCGTGCCGCCTGAGGGCGGAGCTTCTTGAGCGGGGCTCCACCCCCTAACCCAAGTACCGCCCCCGCCTCTGTAGGGAAATTGGTCTTCGCCTAGTTAGAACTAACACCCAAAAAAGATGTCCTTTTCATTATAGGGGACTGGAATGCTAAAGTAGGAAGTCAAGAAACGCCTGGAGTAACAGGCAAATTTGGCCTTGGAATGCGGAATGAAGCAGGGCAAAGACTAATAGAGTTTTGCCAAGAAAATGCACTGGTCATAGCAAACACCCTCTTCCAACAACACAAGAGAAGACTCTACACGTGGACATCACCAGATGGTCAACACCGAAATCAGATTGATTATATTCTATGCAGCCAAAGATGGAGAAGCTCTATACAGTCAACAAAAACAAGGCCGGGAGCTGACTGTGGCTCAGATCATGAACTCCTTATTGCCAAATTCAGACTCAAATTGAAGAAAGTAGGGAAAACCACTAGACAAAGCTCAAGGGGCTGACTTGACTTTCAGAAACGGCTCCTATGGATTTATCTAGTGTAGAGTCCGTTTGGAAAAGAAATTCAACTGCCAAGGCCTTTCATTTAAGGGCTCACTTAAGGCTGGGAGAATGTCCTCTGCCTCCATCCGGCTCCCAGGAACCCCAACTCTGTTCTCGATCGCCCCGCCCCCTACCTTTTTCAGTCACCACGAAGCACTGCTTGACCGGCCCCACCTGACTGAATAGTTCCTCCAGTTGCTCGCTGCGTGCCGAGGGCGGGAGGCGGCTCACAAACAGGGTCAGTCCGGCCATGAGGCCGAGAAACAGGCGCGCAAGGTCGCGCACGCGAGTCAACCACCTGGCTTTAGTAAGCGGACCACGCTTACTAAAGTTGCCGGGAGACTCCGGAAGTGCGCGTCACTCAAAAGAGTCCGGAGGAAAACGCAGTAGAAAGGGAAAAACCATTCCGGAAGGGAAGAAAAATCGTGCCGCCTGAGGGCGGAGCTTCTTGAGCGGGGCTCCACCCCCTAACCCAAGTACCGCCCCCGCCTCTGTAGGGAAATTGGGCTTCGCCTAGTTTCTGCTGCTGCTGCTGCTGCTGCTGCTGCTAAGTCGCTTCTGTCGTGTCCGACTCTGTGCGACCCCATAGACGGCAGCCCACCAGGCTTCCCCGCCCCTGGGATTCTCCAGGCAAGAACACTGGAGTGGGTTGCCATTTCCTTTTCCATCGCTTAGTTTCTAGGCTTATTGCAATCTAATCTGCTGGGGATCGATACCAAACTCAGCAGGGCAGGCCAGAGAAGCTGTTTCTGCTCTGGGTCAACAGGATCTGACATATAGTGGATGTTTAATAAATTTTTTCTAAAGTGCCTGTGTTCCAGGATCCAGGAGCACCCAGACTATGTGCATAAAACACAGCCATAATGCAAGTCAACACAAGTAATCACATATATCATTCGAACAAATCTCCAGTTCTCAGAGAATATGAGACATCTGTCACACTTTAACAGATAACTGTATCTGTGCCTTTAACGCTTCGCTGAAAAATTAGAGCTATTAAGGTTCAAATAGGCACAGGTCATACATAATCATTCTTTCAAAAAATATTTATTGAGCTCCTACTATGTGCCAGGCACTAAAGATAAAATTGATGAGCTAAAAAAAGACAGGGCTCCTGCCTTCATGGAGGATAGTCTTGTGGAGATAGACAAACATCAGTACAAAAAAAACTTACAAGTAAATCAAAGCCTGCACCATGCAAGATCACAAGAGAACACACCCAGAACAAGCAATACATCCAGCTTACACAGACCTAGAACCCAGGTCTTCCGAGAGACAGCTTTCCTCAGGTCAACTTATTAGATGGACCCAAGGCTGTGTAATCTCACTGGCCAGGAGATCTGGGTGCTCCTGGATCCTGGAACACAGTGTTTGCCACCCATTGGGTTCAGGAACTGACCTGTGTGCAAGACCGCAGCACGCTGCAGAACATTTGTACAGAAGAAAAGTACCCAATGTGATTTTTTAGTAATTACTTTTAAACAGTATAACCTGAACACAGGACAGGTAGAACATTCAAAAAGTACAAAAGGTACAGTGAAAAGGTTTCCTTTTCTCCTCAGACCCCATCTACTTTCCACACATTTTGGATTGGTGGATAACCGGTTTATAGCGATGAGAGGAAGGGGAAAACGTTTAACATTAGATTTATGAAACCCTAACTTGAAGTATCTTATGTTTAAAAGAAAATGCCACAGTTATTTTTAAACACATAACTCAGCAGAGGAAGTATTGAAATATGAAACAGATTTATAAGGGCATGGGTTAATTCCATCCAGGATAAAGAGAGACAAATAGACAAAGGAAAATGGACACTTTGAATAAAGTTGATTTGGAACTCCACATTTCTCCTTTATTTTCTCCTCCTCTCCTGCCCCCTCACCACCTTAGAAATCAAAATTTCATGCCCAGAGTCTAAGTTACAAGCGTCAGGGCCCTAGCTGTGGGGACACCTTCCCAGTCCTGGCTGCAGTGTGCACTGGGGAAATAATCCTGAGAAGACTGCTCCAGCATCCCTTTGGGACACCTCCTACAGTGTTAAGTTGGAGATGCTTTGGACCCAAACCTTCCCTACAGAACAAAAAGAAATTGTGGTCCTGTGCCCATCAGAGGGCAGCAGCCACCCACAGTGCAGAGGAGCTCCATGCCCCTGGAGAAGGAAAACAGTGCAGCTGACCCTTTGTACTCTTCCTGACTTTCACAACTGGCTCCCCATCTCAGTCTCCCAGCCTCAGCCTCAGCCGCATCTCCTCCTATCCACTCATATCAGGAAGGCCATGCGGTTCTTCAATCAGGAATATTTGCTCATTCATCTATCCAGGACACATGCAGAGTTCTTTATTAAATAGCAGGAGTCGTGGTACCCTGCACCACATCAGCAATGTGGCTTCCAGGGGAAATAAACTGCTGAACTCTCTCTCATCCATCACTTGCAGGAGCCTGGAAAGGAAGTAGGAGAGGGCTGGGCTGTACTCAGCCAGCCTCTCCCAAGCTCCATCCTTTTGGCTCCATTCCCGCTTGCAAGCTAAACATTCTTATAATACTGCGTACTTCTCATTCTTAGCACTTTTCACCACTGTATTTATTTGTGTTATTGGAATTACTTATATGATGTGCTCTTTAATGTCTGCTTTCCCCCAAAGAGCTTCAGCTTCACGAGTTCAGGATTGTTGTCCACCTGCTATGCTGCTGCTGCTGCTAAGTCGCTTCAGTTGCATCCGACTCTGTGCGACCCCATCGACAGCAGCCCACCAGGCTCCGCCGTCCCTGGGATTCTCCAGGCAAGAACACGGGAGTGGGCTGCCATTTCCTTCTCCAATGCATGAAAGTGAAAAGGGAAAGTGAAGTCGCTCAGTCGTGTCCGACTCTTCGAGACCCCATGGACTGCAGCCCACCAGGCCCCTCCGTCCATGGATCTTCCAGGAAAGAGCCCTGGAGTGGGGTGACATCGCCTTCTCTGGCTGTTCACCTAGGTCACCTTTTTACTCCCAGCATCAAAGCACATTGTAAGAACTCAATAAAATGTTTTAAAGAGATTGAATGAATGAAGATGAGTTTGTCTCTCAGTCTCCTATAGCACTAAGAAGTGGAACTGAGGGTGTATATAGTACATCCTGGTCTACCCAGGCTCTTCTAGAAAACTGCTTTGGGCTAGGAAGGGCTGAGGCATGAGATAAAAGGGAAGGGTTGTCTCACCAAAGCCTCTGCCTCTTGATCAAGTCAAAGGGCTTAGGCGATTCTCACTGAGAAAAATCAAAGAAGTGATGGAGTTGATGGACACCAAGCTCTATTCCCCGACTCCACTCTCAACACACCAGCCCCATTCAGAATGTCCAGACAGAAAAGGAGCCTGTGTGTATGTGTGTGTGTGCATGTGTGAGAGAGAGAGAGACAGTGACTGGAGGTATGTGGGTCTTGGACTGCTTTGCTGGGAGGTGTGTACCTGAACTCAAGGACCCATGGTGGGAAGAGTGAGTGAGAGCAGCTGGCAAGCATTACAATGAGGAAGAGACAGCAGAGAGGAGCTGAGTGTGAGCAGAGGCAGATGGAGGTGTACATGGGGAAGAAAAGAAAATTTCTCAGAACAGCAAGCACTCCTTCCATGACACAAAGCAGCTCTGAGGCTGGGGCCGCTATAGCCACTACGACACCAGTGAGAAATGCCTGTAATTAGGAGGATGGCAGTTCTCTGGGCCTCAGCCCAGAGTGACGATGCAGCAGGAATTTCTGAGCCAAGCTGAGCCAGGTGATGGAAAAGACACAGTCAGAACCACTCGGGTCCCATCCCTCAGCAGTGCCTGCCCTATCCTCTCATTTTCTTCCCTACTATGACCCTCACTTACTGCCCTTCTCCTTCTGAGGTTCCAAGCCCTGGATGCTCCTTTCAGCCAAGACAGAGCTTCAGGGGCCAGCTGAGCCATGCTGTAATTCTTCCATTAGAGCATTAGACCTGGTCTGGTGAGCGCCCCAGCCCCTCCCAGCCTGCTTCCCTCTTGGCTCTCTTGCTTCCCTTCTCAAATCCTCATGAGCTGATGGGCAGAGTTGGAAGAAAAAAACATTCCTATTCCTGTTTTTCCACTTCAAGCCTAGTATGTGTGCCCCTGTGGGCCTCCCTGTGATGTGCAGGACATCTGCCAAAACATTGCCAGAATTTCGTTCTAAAATCTACAACTCAAACTGTTTTAGTGCCACTCTGAACTTACTTACTGCATTTGCGCCAAATGACAAATGCACACTACAGCGCTCAGAGCCAAATGCCCTGGACAAGGGAGGGATTAGAGTGCCTGGTGGCTGGATGTATTCCTGGGTCTCTGCACTGTGAGCTCTGCTTTGATGGGTAGGATGGTGCTGGGGCTTGGGGAAGACAGGCTTTCCCCAGGGAGGCTTTGCATCTGTGGGAGATGAATGTTCTCCAGGGAAGAGGGTTGTGAGTGCAGACTTGAAGAGGTCCTGTTGGTAGATGGAGCGAGCAGTTTCTTCTGTGAATCCAAAAGGCCTCTGTGAATTCCTCTAGATATGTGGCAGGGAGATTGCTGGGAATCCCAGCTCAAAGTGATCATGCTCTTGAGATGCGTATCAACATTTCCATGAAGGAGTTTGCCACTAACCAGTCCCTAACCAGTTGTACCCCAGGATTTGAAGCTAGGTCCTTAGGAATACAGACATTTACACCAACTATTGCAGAGTTTCTGCCTCACCTCTCAGGGTTGTGTTCCATCTCTGAAAAGCCACTTCCTGGGGAGTCAGAAGGATCTTCAAGGGGCCACTCCCAGGACCTTTGCTCATCCTGATGGGCCATGGAGCCATCTATGGGGAAAGGTCATGTGGAGGACAAGACTCGCTTGAGTCAGGACTCACTAGGGTGTGAGATGGGCCCACCCCACCCAAACACTGCTGCTCTTTCTGTTCTCACAGAACCACTGCTGCTGTTTCCTCATCTAGGCTTTTCCAAGAAGGTCAGACCTTTCTCCTCTGAAAATATTTTATTGATAAATTAACTCTGAAAGCGCTCACCTCCCACCCAACTGCTGCAGAGTCTCCTAGATGGGCCATGGACCCTTCTACGGGGAAGGATCATGTGGAGGACATGGGAGTCTCACTCAGCAGGGGTGGGATTCCTGGGCGTAGCAGAGGTGGGTCTGGGGACAGAGGTGGGTCCTGAGGTCTTCTAAGGACACCCCCTCTCACTCAGCACCAGAGTGGGAAGTGGTGGTCTGGAGTGGAGCACCTTGGAGCTTTATTGCTGGTGAATGCCAAGGACAGTGGGACCCCTGCCAGCCTAGAATTGCAGCTGAGGGCATCAACGCCCCAGGGCTCCAGAGCAGGTGGCACTAGTTCCCCATCAACAGAGCCTGGCTGCTGACCCACCCATCCAGGGATCTCTGGATGGGAAAGGAAGCCGGGAGAGGTATCTGAGCCAGGCAGGATTGGGGAAGGGTTACAGTGTGCAGGTCTCGAGTGGGGAGATGGGGGGCAGAACAGGCGCCAGAAGGGGGCGTGCGATCGGGGATGGCTGGAGGGCCACCTCTTCACAGGTCTATGGTGTCGCTGCCCATGCTCAGCTCGTCAATCTGTCGGCAGGCGTCCAGAAATTGCTCCTGCAGCAAGGCCTCTTCGGCCTGCAGCTCAGGAGCAGGTTCTGGGGAGTCGCGGGAGGGTGGGGACAGGGCCTGGTAGGATCCTGAGGCCGGGAGGCTGGGGCTGCTTCCTGAGGGTCGCGGGGGGCTGAGGACGCAGACCAGAGGACAGCGCGGGGCCCTGTCCGGGCTGGAGCACAGAAGCACGGACGAGCTGTCCCGAGAGAGTCCGCACAGCGAGCCGGAGGAGGCGCTGCTGCCCGCGGGCCAGGTCCCGGGAGAGGGGAGCTCGCGGGGCGCCGGGGAGCCAGGGGCCTCCCCAGACCTCCCAATGGGGCCGGCCCCGGTCTGAGCCCCCAGCGAGGCAGTGCGGTAGACGCCGAGGCTAGGCAGAGCTTCCTCGAAGGCCGAGACCTGGAAGAGGCCAGGCGCCAGCAGGGCTTCGCTGCAGAGGGCCTCCTCGATGCTGCGCCGCAGGTTGATGGGGGAGGGCGGGCGGAAGTCCACTGTGTCATCGCTGCAGGGAGACGAGGCCGGGGAAGGCGCCGGGTAGGCGGCCGCGCCGTCGAAGCTCCGGCAGCCTGCTCCCTGGAGGAGGAGGTCGGGGCCCGGTCCGGCCAGGGCGCACAGCTGCAGCAGTTCCGCGTCGCCACGCGCGATGGCGCTCCCCAGCGGCTTCTTGTCCGGGGCCCCGGTGACCCAGCCTCCGGGCAGCAGCGGGGCGGCGTGGCCGGGGGACAGGCGGAAGAGCTTGGCCCAGCAGCGCGGCGGCACGCGGGGACTGCAGAGCGCCGGGTAGAGGCCCAGCAGCGCCAACGGAAGCGCGACCCCCACCTCGCCTAGGCGCAGGCCGAGCTGGAAGGCCCACCAGGGCCAGGGCCCCTCCAGACCAGGTTGGCCGCCGTAGCCCAGGGCGTGCAGCACCTCGTAGCCCTGTAGGGCTCCGCTCAGCAGCCCAAAGGTGCCCGCCACCGGGGCCGTGCGCGCCGCGCGCCGCCAGGACTCACGCGGGCCGAAGGGGCTGCGCGCCTGCGGGAGAGGCGTGGCGCCCTTGAAGCCGGCCCCTCCCAGGGGCGCTCCAGCTCGCCGCCGCCGGCCCCCCCAGCAGGAGAGCGCCAGCAGGAGCCCGGAAAGAAGGGCTGCGAGGAAGGCGTGCAGCCCGCGGGAGGCGAGCCGCAGAGCCCGCAGCGGGCGGTGGGCGGCGCTCCCAAGGGCGGCGGCGGCCGCCAGCCCCAACCCCAGGAGCAGCAGCGCGGCCAGGCCGGCGGGGCAGCGCGGCGGGCGCGGCCGGGCCAGCAGCAGGCAGGCCAGGCCCAGGCCGGCGGCCAGGCACGGCAGCGGGAGGTCCTGCAGCAGCAGCCAGGCCAGCGCCGGCAGCCGGTCGCGGTGCCCGTAGGCGTCGTAGAAGAGCGGGAAGGCCCGCGTGGTCCCGGCCGAGAGCAGGAGCATGTCCAGCAGCGCCAGGCAGGGGGCGCCGGGCGGGCAGCGCCAGGGCAGGAGGGCCAGCGCCAGCAGCGCCAGCAGGGCCACCAGGCCGAAGAGCGCGCCTACCCCGTACACGTGGGCCTCCCAGGCCAGGCCCCAGCGAGCCTTGGCCTCTGCCCAGTCGGCCTCCAGCGTCAGGAAGAAGAGGGGCAGGGGGGCCGCAGGAGGCTGCCCCTCGCGTTCAGGCAGCTCTCTAATACTGCAGGACCCTGGCCCACACTCTGGCTGCACCGAAAGGTTCCCAAGGCTGGCAGGAGAGGGGTCGTCCAGGCCAGAGGTGGGGGTGGTGGACTCTGTGGGCAAAGAATGTTCGTCTGAGGCATTCGTGCAACCCTCCCCTTACCCACCATACAGCCAGTAGCCTGTATGCCATCAGAGTCCTCCTGACATCCAGGAAGGACTTGTCATAAATATGAGACTCACGGACCTGGCCGCCCCTCACCCGCCCCTCCCATATCAAACTCCTCCAGAGTTTCAGCTCTTAGCCCCTCCGGTCATCCCATCCAGGCCTGCTTTGTTCAGTACACTGTGATTCCACTGAAGAGGGTTTTTCTTAAGAGGTCACAGAATTTTACAAGTGGAGGGAGCTATAGAAGTCCCCTCTAACTGAACCCTCCTGCCAGGAAGGAGAAGTCAGGAGAACAAGGATTTTTGTTTGCTTTGCTCACATCTGAATACTCCTCCCTAAAACGTCTTGGCACAGAGTTGGCTTTCAGCAGATACTCATTGAATACATGCCAAGTGAAGATATTGAGGCTGCGCCGAGAGGCAAAGTGACTTGTCCAAGATTACACATTAGCAGAGCTGCATCTAAAATCCAGATCTGAGCACCAGTTTGAGCCCCTCTTCTTGATGGCACAGCAGCCTCATAATACTACTTTGCTTATCTCTTGTTCTCCACCCGTGACTCCCATCTCACACCTTGGTGCTAGAAGGAGCTTCTCCAGCCCTTTTTCAATAGCTTCCCCCTTCTCCCAGTCTCCTCAGGGAAGGCCACCATGCGTGCATGTGCATGCGCGCACACACAGAGCAGAGGAAGTGATACAACCCTCCTGTCGCCAGCAATCTTTCGTATTCACTGGCCTTCCTGCCTGCTATACCTCCAACCCTCAGCCTACCAATGGCCACGGTCCCCATCCTGACTCAACTACAAGCTATTAGTCTGAGGCCCTTAATACTCCTTTGGTTTTCACCCCTTTTACAGAAGATGACATTGAGATCACTCCCCTAGGTCTCAAGACTCCCCTAGGTCTCAAGTTGAACTCCCAGGAAGGAACAGTTGTGGGGATCATAGTGGGATAAAATGCCATCTTAGCGAATGAGCCCCTCAGGTGCTCTGGGGGGCTTGGGCTAACTTGGGCTCCCAGCCCCACACATCCCTTGGGAAAAGGAAAGTCAGGTAAGAGAGTGTGAGGACTAAGATCCCCCATGCTACTCTCCTGTCTATAAGAGAGGAGTGAGAAAGAGCTAGACCCAAGGATTTTCCTCCTGGCCAGGCAGCAAGGGAAGACGCTTCAGGCTAAACCTCCCTCCCCCCGCAGCAGGCTGGGCAGAAGCACAGCTGCTGGCAGGGATGGAGGCAGAAAGATTGTGGTGAAGGCTAGGGGAACCAGCTGGGGATGGGGAGGTGCACAGGAGACAGGTGTAGAATGAGGCATGGAGCATCTCTTGACAAGAAGACTCCTGCCCCAACTGCCTGGCCATACTCAGCCCTGCCTTGGTGGGACAGAACAGGAAGGCCCCAGGAACTCCCCCCACCACCCACCCCCAGCCCAGGCAGTGCCCGCTTGAGCTGCTGCTATTGTTGCTAAATTGCTTCAGTCATGTCCGATTATGTGCGACCCCATAGACAGCAGCCCACCAGGCTCCCCTGTCCCTGGGATTCTCCAGGCAAGAACACTGAAGTGGGTTGCCATTTCCTTCTCCAATGCATGAAAGTGGAAAGTGAAAGTGAAGTCTCTCAGTCATGTCTGACTCTTCACGACCCCATGGACTGCAGCCTATCAGGCTCCTCTGCCTATGGGATTTTCCAGGCAAGAGTACTGGAGTGGGTTGCCATTGCCTCCTCCGAGCTTAAGCTTAGGACATGCAAAACTGAGCAGTCCTGAGGACAAGGGTAAGGAGCGAGGGGGCTGAAAGCAGTCCCGGAGAGAAGGGAGGGAAAGGTAGAATTGGGCAACTGGAAAGCCCAGAGAGGGAGCTGCCAAAACATTGCATATTTACAGCAGGCTGCCTGCTCAGTGGCAGCATGTTCCCTGGTTCCTGTCCCATCACATGCCTTGAGTTTGAAATGGGGAAGAGCGCAGGGCTGTGATGAGGATAAATAGCCAATGTGTGCAAAGCTCTGTGGAGAGCCTGGTGCATAATCAGCATTTGATATACAACTGCTGTTGGTCTCATCATTATGGGCTAATGTTCATCACCCATCAGTCATTGATGTGTGTCCGTGTGAGTGTAACCATTTCTGGGGCCTCAAACTCATTCTTGATTTAACTAACAAAAGGCTGTTGTCCCTTATAAAGTCAACAATTAGCCAAATCAGTGAACATCAACACATTGTCTCACTCTGTGAACCCTGTTTGAAGAACACCATTTGGATAGACTGACCATCCCCAAACACCTACTGAAGACACAGCAGTGAATTAAATGGAGAATCATTCAGCTGGAACTGACGGTTTGCTGGTGGGGTGGGGCGGGGCAGAGCCAGTCGGACAGCAGTGAGATCAAATACACACACACTCTCCCTCACTCCTCATGTTTTGGTCTCCTCAGATGCCCTTACATGACTACTGGAAAAACCATAGCTTTGTATGGACCTTTGTTGGCAAAGTAATATCTCTGCTTTTTAATATGCTGTCTAGGTTTGTCATAGCTTTTCTTCAAGAAGTAAGCATCTTTTCATTTCAAGGCTACAGTCACCATCCACAGTGATTTTGGAGCCCAAGAAAATAAAGTCTGTCAAAGCTTCCACTTTTTCCCCATCTATTTGCCATGAAGTGATGGGGCTGGATGTCATGATCTTTGTTTTTTCGAATGTTGAATTTTAAGCCAGCTTTTTTACATTCCTCTTTCAGGTCCAAAGAGGAACTAGAGAAGAGAAGCCCTAGGGTCAAAGGTAAATGCACCTAGGTTCCTAGAGAAGATACAGAGAGATTCCTTTATCCCTTAACTACTTGGCACTACTCCCCTCAGAAGGTACTGCCATGAACCAAAAAACCCCTTTGGCCTTTTCTCCAGGAGGTCTGGAGCCCTCTGGGGTTTATCCAGGAGGAACAGCCAGGAAGAGACTGGCTTCCTGCAGCCATCAGTGAGGAGGGGGAAGGAGGGTGGGGCCACCAGCCGGCCGGGCTGCCTCTGATACTGTCCAGACTCATTAAACCTGCCTGGCCAGCGCTGTCACCAAGGCTGACAGACCGCCAGCCAGCCTCCTTCCCTTGAGGCCACAGAGCCTGCCCCCAGCTCCACAGCAGATCCTGCCACTGCTGCTCACTGGGCTGGATGGGGAAGAGACGGCAGGCTTCCCACCCACATGCCCGGGAGTGCTGGGACCGCTAGAGAGTGAGCGAGTCAGGTGCTCGACAGTCAGTTGCTGTGTTAAGTCTAGAGCTGGAGGAAGCTTGGACCAGTGGTTTCCTGTGCTGCACCAGTTCCTGGCATGGGGTGGCTCAGAGCATTCCCAGTCCCAGTGAGCCCTTTGTATGGCTTCCTTGGCTTCACCTACCAGAACCCCTCCCCAAGCAGCGTGTCTCTGCCTTTTACGGTATGTGTTGTCCCATCACATTTTGGGGCCACAGTTGCGGTGTCTGAGAGGTATACCTGGAAGTGTATTTGGAACACGATGGGGGGAAACCACATTTTCAGATACTATTTAATGAGCTAATACTTCATGACCAGCCTCATGCCCGAAATTTACATTACATGGAAGCTTTACATTAGCAAAATAGGCACTATTACTAAACCCTAGATATATGAGAAAATTAAGGCTCAAAGAACTTAAATAGTCTATCCAGCCATCACTGAAGAGGGGAAAGGAGGGTGGGGCCACTGGCCAGTTAGGAAGCAGATTGGAATCCAAAGCCAGGTCTCAAGATCCCGCAGCCCCTGGCCTTTCCTCTGCACCACCAGCTTGCCTCCACACATGTTCTGAAGGGCTCCCTTGACAAGGAGGGTGTCCGTCTGCTCAGGGTCTTCTCTTCAGTGTCTTTCCAATGAGGGGCCCTGCTCTGCCCATATGTGACAGCATGTCATGTCAGATCAGACGGCAAAGGAGAGAGCCCCAAGCTCAGAGTGGGAGGGTGGGAGGCAGGCCAGGCAGATTGAAGTGGAGGGCGGGGTTAGTACTGCGGCTGTGGAAATCATGAAGGAGTTCCTGAGTCTGTTTGCCCTGATACATTTGTCTACATCCTGCTCTGCCTATGATTACAAAACTCCCAGAGGACTGCTATTTAACTCTGTGGGACCATCCTCAGCAACACTTGCTCTCAGACCATTAATATACATCTCCATGGTGATGATGAAGAGAATGGTGATCATGATGACCATCAAATAAAAGGATCCCAGAATGTCAATGCATGGCTAGTACATAGTATGTGCTCAATAAATAATCGTCAAGTTCAAATGAATTGGACACTTACCTAGTGAAGCTGTTGCAATTAACGCAGAGCTTAGAGAAGCAGCTGGTTCCAGTGGCCTTGGACTTGGGAGCTTTCTTTCCGGGGGGGATGGGGGCGGGGACAGAGTGGTGCCAAAGAATCCTGCAAAGGGAGCACATTAGGGCTAGAGTGCCAGCCGGGCATTGGCCTCTGGAACTTTGGAGAAAATCAAGTCCTTTCTCACAGCTTGACCAAAAGGAGACACTGTCCCAGGAATTGGAGCCACATGTATGCGTGTGTGCATGCTAACTGGCTTCAGTCGTGTCTGACTCTTTGCAACCCTAGGGGCTGTAGCCCACCAGGCTCCTCCAGGCAAGAATACCGGAGTTGGTTGTCATTTCTTTCCCCAGGGGGTCTTCCCCACCCAGGGTTACCCCGTCTCTCACGTCTCCTGCATTGGCAGCAGGGTTCTTTACCACCGGTGCCACCTAGAAAGCCCAGCCACATGGATGTGCCTTGCTGTGCTTCACCGCTCAGTCGTGTCCGACTCTTTGCGACCCCATGGACTGTAGCCCACCAGGCTCCTCTGTTCACGGGGACTCTCCAGGCAAGAATACTGGAACGGGTTGCCATGCCCTCCTCCAGGGGATTTTCCCAACCCAGGGATCGAACCCAGGTCTCCGGCATTGCAGGCGGATTCTTTACCATCTGAGCCACCAGGGAAACCCGAGAATACTGGAGTGGGTAGCCAATCCCTTCCCCAGGGGGATCTTCCCAACCCAGGAATCAAACCAGCATCTCCTGCATTGTAGATCTATTCTTTACCAGTTGAGCTACCAGGGAAGACCAGCCACATGTATACCAGAAGCTAAACTACAAGGGCCAAACCAGACTTTGTTTGACAAAGAGGGCATTTCCCATGGGAGCAGTGGCTGTATCCCAGGGCCTGGGAGAAGGAATGCAAGCTCCCCTTAAGTCAGAGAAAAAAGGAGGCACTGTCATTTAGAGGTGTTCTATAAACGTTTGTTGCAGTGAAATAGACACTCACCTGGAGAATCTGAAACTCCAGAGGCAGAGCCTGGGGATGTAATTGGGCCTGGGGGGCTCGGGCCTGATAAATTCCGGAGCGGGGACACTGTAGTGCCAAAGAACCCTGCAAAAGGAGCCCCATGCTAAAGCTTCCTCCTACCTGCCGGATGGCCCAGCAGCAGCTTTCCTGGGGAGGGGGTGGGTACTCACCAAAGGGTCCCAGGCGCCCAGCAATCTCTGCCAGGCTGGCCCGCAGGCTGGGCAGCAGGGGCAGCGCTCTATGCCCGAGGGTAGGGGCTGCACCTGCTCTCAGCGCCACATCAAACTTCAGCTCCAGCTCACTCTGGCGGAGCCTGGCAGCACTGGATGGAGGCGCTGTGGCTGTCAGAGCAGTGTCCCAGGTCACAGTGCCCATCCTGGGCCGATAGGGTGCAGTGGGCCTGTTAGCGGGCCGCGAGAGGAGGGATGCGGACTCCAGAGCTGGGGAGGAGGCCCACGGAGTAGAGCTGCCTTCTGCAGAGCCCCACTCTGGGGGGGAGTTTCCGAGAGAGCCCACCAGCAGTTCCCAAAGCGGGTCAGTCCTCAGCCCATTGGCTGCCTCTTCCTTGGGCTCCCGGCTCGGCCTGGGAGAAAGTGCCTGGGTCTCCGTGACAGGGTTCCCCCAGACAGCAGCCGGTCCCCGAAGGTGGAATTTGAAGTTAAGTCCCAGGTTGAGAGACAGCATAGAGGCCTCACTCTGGGGCGGGGGGGTCAAAGTGGTGAGAGGGGCCCCTGGGACAGAGGAGGCAGGCTGGGGGCCCACAGGAACAGCAAGCAGGACCCAGCAGAACAGCCCCAGCCCCAGATAGCCGTACCCTGCCATGACCTGGTGGGGCCGCGAGCTTGGGTCTTCCACACCTTTGCGCACGAAGGTCCTGGAGAGAGAAGTGCTATGAGCCCTAGCGGGTTGGAATCTGATGCCTCCAAGAGAGGCTGCATATCCAGGAGAAGCAGGTGATGGGGGCAAGACACAAAGGCTTCTGCCCAAGGAGAGTAGCCAGCTTCTTGCTGAACATTCAGGCCCCAGCACCAGTCTCTCCCCTGCAGTTCCCCTTCCCTTCCAGCCAAGGCTCCTTCTCCCTAAGTGCCCACCCCCCACCCCCACCTGCTCAGTCTGAGGCCTGGGGTCTGACTGCATCCAGCTGCCCTCACCCTTGACTGATAATAGAGTGCATGGATTTGACTCCCAGACTCTGATCCCCTCCCTTCCTTTCTTCCCTCTTTCCTCCTCTTGCCCTAGAGTATCTGTTCAGGCCTACTACGTGCTGAGCACCCTTCTGGTAACAGAACTGTGAACAAGCTCCCCTCACAGATGAATGTCCCCCTATTCCCACCCCTGCCCCAGCCTCACTCTCACTCAGACCCAGGGAGCCCTGGAGGGATAAACCACAGGGTGAGTGACGGCAGAGGTTGGAGAGAGTGGCTCTGGCCAGGGAAGCAGGGTGCCCTGGGCTGGCAGAAGCTCTGCCCCTTCAGCCTTTTCCCTCTTGCCTGGGGTTTGGCTTGCTCTCAATCCCTTAACCCTAGAAGTACTGGGGGGAGGGATGGCCTGGCCATCTCTGGCTTCCTGGGGGAAAGATGGCCAGGCAAGCAAGCTGGACCAAGGGCTGGCTGCAGTACACGCCTGACCCACCCCAGGCACACAAACTGGAAGGGAAAGGGGAGGGGAAGCCAGGGGGCACACATGTGTACCCACCACTGTTACATCACACACATAGCCACACCTAGCACCCTGACCCACACTCACCTACTCACCCTTCACACATCCCTGCACCTAAGTGCACACACACACAAACACACACACATTCAGTCCTGCCAAGCCCCCTCCCTCCTACATGGGTTCAGATCCAAGCTCTGTGAGCTTTCAGCCTGCTCTATCTCTCACACACACACACCCCCCTAACCTCACAGACACACAGCATACACAGACACAGAGGCACACACACCCCTACACACATTCGCACAGTCAGAATACAGATACACATCACACACCATCATCCCCCTCCAAATGCACATTCCTACACACACCCCCCCCAGACAGGCACACGCGCACACACATACACACGCGCGCACACACACACCTCCCTCTCCCCCTGCCCAGACAGCAGACCTGCTCCTCTCCCGCAGGCGGGTCTCCTCGGCCAAGTCCCCGGAAAGGGGAGGGTCGCGGCGACCCAGGCGCCCGGCTGGGCGACGCTCCACCGAGTCTGGCCGGTGCTCCCAGCGCCCGACGCTCCCTCGGCTCGTCCCGGTCACAGCGGCTTCGCCGACGCGCGGCCCCCAGTCTGGCGCGGCCCGGCCCCGGCCCGCAGCGCTGGCCCCAGGCGGGCGGCCCGGCCCGGCTCGGGCTCCGCGCTCCCACCCGCCGCGCCGCCTCCTGGCTGCGAGCCTCGCTCCCCGGCAGAGCCGCCCGCGCCGGGCTCCGCGGCAGCCCGCTCTGCCCGCCCTCCCCGCCTCCTGCGCTCCCGCCCCGCGAGCCCGCCCTCTCCCCTCCTCCTCCCCCGGCCCGCGGCCCGCGGGCCGCCCCCCACCCGGCCGGCAGGCGGGCGCGCCCCGCAGCCCCGAGCCGCCGCCGCCTCTGTGCCTGCGTCCCCACGCGCGCTCACTCACTCAGCGCTGCCGGCCGGCCGGGGCGGGCGCCGGTGCCGCGCTCTCAGCCTGGTGCCGGCAGCCGCACGCTCCCAGGGCGGCCCATCACACACATCCACTCGCATGCCCTCCCCGGGGAACACCGCGGGCTAGAGCGCCGCGTGCACACACACCGCAGGCCTGCCCAGGGTGGCACCCAGGCAAGAAGAACCACTATGTTTATTAAGCCGTGAGTGGAAAGTGTAATAAGCGCGTCCACACCCCTTGTTTCATTAGTCCCTGACAACAACTCTGTGGGTGTACCCATTTCACAGATAGGTAAATTAAGGCTTGCGGAGAAAAAAATAACTCAGGAATTTGTCCAAGATGGCACAGTTTGGCAACCTGAACTCAGTCTCTCTGCTGTCTTCTCCATCACCTGGTGGCTTTCAATAGTTGGAAGTGCCTCCAACAATTTATAGATGAACAGCCAAGGCTCAATCCGTGTGTAACATTTCTTTTTGCTAAGACTGAGTTCTCAAAAAAACAAAACAAAACAAAACTTAAAGAGTCTTGTAAGAAGTGGTTTACAACTTGTTTCTAATAATGGGCAAGAGCAGTACAGTGAAGTCAAAGAGTGTTGCTGCTACTGCTAAGTCACTTCAGTCGTGTCCGACTCTGTGTGACCCCATAGACGGCAGCCCACCAGGCTCCCCCGTCCCTGGGATTCTCCAGGCAAGAACACTGGAGTGGGTTGCCATTTCCTTCTCCAATGCATGGAAGTGAAAAGGGAAAGTGAAGTCGCTCAGTCATGTCCGACTCTCAGCAACCCCATGGACTGCAGCCTTCCAGGCTCCTCCGTCCATGGGATTTTCCAGGCAAGAGTCCTGGAGTGGGTTGCCATTGCCTTCTCCATCAAAGAGTGTTAGCCCACGAATATAAGAGCACCCAGGCCAGTGTGGAAAATTATTCATGAGCAGAGCAGTTACTGTGGACACTTCAGGGACCCTGTGGTTCTGTTGCAGTGACTGATTTAAGTAGTACTGGCTGGTTTATGCAGACTTGAATCTCTAAATCCCCAAAATGTTCCTATTTGAAAGTATCAGGAAAACATAAAACACAGTGGGTTCTCTGCACCATATAAAGCTGTCCTGGAAAAACCCAGACATCCGACGATGGTGGGTGCTTAGGCATCTCCTCACTTTAGTCCTCATCACAAGCTACATAGAGAGAAAATGTGTCACCAGATTACAGCCTTGGATGTTACCCTGATCCCTCTAACTTGCTGCTCTGTAAGATTAGGGAGTGGGTGCTTAAAGAGTTACCTAGGGCAGGTCTGTCTCACATATGGCCAGCATAGCACTTGGCCCAGGGGCATGCTCACTGTGTATTAGCAAAATGAATAACAAATGAATGAACAATTCTGGGGCCCAAATGGGCAATGGGTAGCATTTCAGAAAGGCATCCAGGGCTCACTTTCTTATACGGAATCCCCACAATTGATGTAAGATAAAATCAGGCCACTGACTGAACACCCCCCACCCTTCCAGGGCACATCACTGATGAAATCTGGGATTTATTCTGAGTCTCTAAACAAACCATTGCCAAGGGCATTCCCTGGATGCACCCTCAGGGATCGCTATAGGGTCCTTCCTCTAGTAGGGAAACTCCCCTGCCCCCCCCCCCCCCCCCCCCCCCCCCCCCCGCCCCCCCCCTCCCCCCCCCCCCCCCCGCCCCCCCCCCCCCCTGCACACCTTGTCATTTAGAGGCTGCCTGGAGACTGCATTCTGAGATCCAGCCTCTGGGCTTCTCTCATATACTTAATAAAAGTTATCCCACTAGAGACATTTTCCTTTAATCCTCCTCATAGAAAGGCTCATTTCCTGCTAATCATGTTCACGGAAAGACTTCTAAATGGAAAGACAGAAATAAACATACCCCAATACATTAAAATAACAGCCCTCCATGGCCAAGGAAGGTGATTCCCAGGAATTAGATTTTTAAAAGCATGTTGTAAAGGGAAGTTAGGGTTCTGGGTTAGATGGTAATTGAATGTGTACATCTACTTTCACTCCTTCCCAAAACCCCACTAAAACTTCAATAAAGAGGTTTTTAAAATCAAGAGATAAACTACAAGGATAGGGAGAACATGGAAAAAGACAACAGCCACAACATTTTTGAAGCAGAATGGCAGACCAGCACTGACTTATCGGCGCCAAGAAAAAAGTCATGTCAGCTATCATGGCTGACGGGAGCTGAAAGCTAACTGGATCTGCATTGCAAGATTCTCAGAGGCATGGAGAACTTCTCCGTGGTACCTATGGATTCCCAGAAGTGAAAGGTGGAAGAGGTTGCTAGGATAAGGACCAGAATGGGCAGTTAGATTCCTCCATCTCTCCCCTAGCTCCAAACCCCTGGGCAACAGCTCCTCTCATATCCCAGCAAGAGTCTAGGGAGTTTTCTTCTGAAGATAAGATAGAAGGTATCTGGGTGGGAGCACAGTTGTCAATGGAGATACCACACTGAAAAATACTGAAATCCAAAGGATCAGTTGACCTTGCCACATGGAATGGTGAAATGAAGAGACGCTGAGCTTTCTGTCACCATCAGGCTCCCCAAGTGCTGGGAGTAGGACTTAGACAGGAGATGACACTACTCTGGGGTATTTCACCAGTCCAAGAGGAAAGACCTAAAGTCACTGACGTAAGAAACAGCCCAGCTAGCCCACGCTGCAGTGGCAAGCCCAGCCTCTTTCTGAGCTCAGAGTTTCTGACTAGCCGCCCTCCCATCCCCACAATCTTAATCATAGCCAAAGATTGCCAGACATCTAGGGAATTTTCAAATGCAGAAGAGAGTAACAAAACAATCAGAAAAAAAGTAACTTCGAGGAAACAGATTACCCAGAGAGAAGAGAGGGTCAAAAAGACCAAGTATCCTTAAAGGGATAAGATCTGCATCCATGAAACAAGAACAAGGTGCTATACAAAGAAACATCCAAAGAATAGCAAAAGCAACAATTATGTCTTGAGAAATAAAATCATGACAGCAGAAACAAAAAAATCAACAGAAAGACAGGCAGGTAAAGCTGATTGACTCTCCCTGGAAAGTAAAACAAACATACAAAAAGATAGAAAATGTGGGAATGCAGGAGAGGAAACATGAGAGCGTTTTAAAAATTGGAATATAGTTGATTTACAATATGTTATTATAGTTTCAGGTGTACAGCAAAGTGAATCAGTTATACATATGTCTATTCTTTTTAAGATTATTTTCCCAAATATGCCATTACAGAGTGTTGAGTAGAGTTCTCTGTGCTATAAAGTACGTTCTTGTTGATAAGAATTTTAAAGGACACTTTCAGGATAATAGAAATAATATAAATTCTAAAAAGAGAAAAATGAAAGGGAGGAAATCATCAATGAACAAATTGGAGGAAATTTTCCAGAACAGAAGGATATGAGTTACTGGATTCTAAGGGTTGCTTGGATGAAAATAAACCCATACCCAGGCAAATTAAAGAGAAGAGTCAAGAAACTTTCAAAAAGGAAAAAAAAAAAGTAACATACAAAGGATTACATATAAGAAAGGCTTTGGATTTGGATTCATTCAAGTTATCTATCAAGTAAAAAGATAGAATATATAGATTTTTCAGAAGCACAAGATTTCAAAAAGTTTATCTTTCATGCGGGTTTTCTGGAAAGCATAGGAAATCTGTCACAGAAGAGAGGCAAAAGGATCTCCTGGGAAGATGGTGAAGGGGGATTCCAGGGCGTCAGCTGTGTGCCTCATGTAAAGGGACATGGGTTCAGATCGGAGCAGCGTGACTGACTCAAGAGATGGACATGTTGACAGTTGTCACCAAGATCCTTGACACCAGATCCTTGCACCATCTTTAGACTCTCAGCTCAGAATGTCTGGGTGAGCCTGCCCCGGTCGGTATTTGAGGTACTTGCCTTGTCTTGACTGAGTACAGTGAGGCTGCTGTTCACCCGTCCACACCTGCTGAGGAAGGGTCCCACCGTGGCCTGCTCCTGAGAGAAGATGGGAGTGAGCTCAGAAGCAGAGAGCACACACTGTTGTGTGGCAGCCTGGACGGGAGGGCAGTTGGGGGGAGAATGGATACACATATGTGCATGGCTGAGTCCCTCTGCTGTGCACCTGAATCTATCATGACTTTGTGAATCAGATATACTCCAATATAAAATAAAAAGTGTTTCAAAAGAAGAAGCGGAGAGCACAGTGCAGCCTACTGCCCTGGCCACATTCCATCCAGATGTCCGAGGTCTAGTTCACAACTACAGCTCTCACCGCAGTGAGCTCTGTGTTTTTCAGGACTCTCTCGAGATGTGCTCCACAGTTATTCCCAGCAAAGGGTCTTGTAAACTCTCAGGGAAGCCAAAGTCACACCAAAACCCAGAAGCTCTGATCAGCATCTCTCATCCTGGAAGAGTGCAAGATTGGCCTTTCATTTCACAGTTAGGATTATGTTTCCTTCTCAGCCCTGTTTAGGAAAATACACAGATGCGGTGAAACCATAAACAAAGCAAGGAAGGGATTAGCCTAAACATCAAGAGACTCATTTCCTAGGGGAGGGGAGGACATAACCAGGGACTGGTTAAGAGTGGATGAAGGGAACTCAGGGGACTTCTAAGATGCTCCCTTCCTCCCAAAGGAAAGGAGGGACTTCCTTGGTGGTCCAATGGTTAAGAATCCACACTTCCATTGCAGGGGCCGTGGGTTTGATCCCTGGTCAGGGAACTAAGATTCCACAGGCCTCACTGTGTGGCCAAAAAACAAAATAAAAGATGAGACGCTGGTCATGTTCTATTTCTCACCTTTTGTGGTAGATATATGAGTGTCCATTTTAGTATATTTTTATAATATCATATATACTTTTTTATTTTTTACATATAATTTTATAAACTCTTTTGAATGTATGATACCAATACCTTTTTCAATAAAAATTTAAATGCACTAAATAATATATCAACAGGTCCACTACGAAAAATATATTTTCTCATTTTACTAGATGTTCAAAAGATATTCAAAAAAGAATAATGGGAGGATATCACCTTTATTGATAAAAATTATATTTCAAAAGAACAGCTAACCCCATACTTAACTGTCAAGCACAAGAGAAATTCTCATTAAAATTAGAAGTAGAAATTCTTTTATCAATGCTTTCTCCTACATGACTTTGTTTTGCAATTTGTAGCTGAATTGAGATGTAAAAATGTGAAGAAGAAAAAGGAGGAGGAAGGTGAAGAGGAATAGAAGGAGCAAGAAGAAACATAAGTATGAAATATAGGAAAAGAGTAAATGAGAAGCCAAAATACCATTACACTGTGAAACACTTGGAAACCCATTAGAAAAAACTGTGATTAGGTCGCTGAGGGTTGGACACAACTGAGCGACTTCACTTTCACTTTTCACTTTCATGTATTGGAGAAGGAAATGGCAACCTACTCCAGTGTTCTTGCCTGGAGAATCCCAGGGATGGGGGAGCCTGGTGGGCTGCCGTTTATGGGGTCGCACAGAGTTGGACACGATTGAAGTGACTTAGCAGCAGCAGCAGCAGGTTAAAGCTAAATATTTCCATCAATAGCTTTTCTATACAAGATTTGGGAGAAATATCCCATTTGATATAGGCAAAATGCATTAAGGAAAGAAATAAACTCAACAGGAAATGAAAGAAACCTGGGTGAAGAAAACTACAGAACTGTATGAGAGCTCTAAGAGACATTGAAGTGACTTAGCAGCAGCAGCAGCAGGTTAAAGCTAAATATTTCCATCAATAGCTTTTCTATACAAGATTTGGGAGAAATATCCCATTTGATATAGGCAAAATGCATTAAGGAAAGAAATAAACTCAACAGGAAATGAAAGAAACCTGGGTGAAGAAAACTACAGAACTGTATGAGAGCTCTAAGAGACTGTGAGAATCCTTCCACACTGTGTGCACGTGCCAGACCGTCACACGACACGCTCACCTATCTCACAATCTTGTGTGTCAACCTGTACCTCAATAAAACGGAAAAAATTGAAAAAGGCCTTGACCAATGGAGAAACAAATCTCATTTCTGGGTAGAACTTCTCATTATTTTATAAGATCATTAACTCTTTCCAACTTGACTTATATGTTGAGTACTATTCTAATTAAAATATCAATGAGATTTTTTAAAATTTTGAAATAGTTATTCTATAGCTCAGTTGTAAGAATAACAGGCAAAAATACTTAAGCATTTTTGGGGATAGAAGAGTGACAAATGGGATATAGGGCAAAAACCTGCTCTTCGGGAGGTATATATCCATTTACATAAATATTAAACTATATTACAAAGCTACGATGATTTATTTTTATATAATTTTAAAAGGTTACTTTCCATTTACAGTTATTACAAAATAATGGCTGTATTTCCCGTGTTGTATACTACATCAGTGAGCCAGTATCTTATACCCAGTACTTTGAACCTCCCACTCCCCCACCGCTATATTGCACCCCAACTGATAACCACTAGTTTGTTCCCTAAATCTGAGAGTCTACTTTTTTTATGTTATATTCACTGGTTTGTTGTACTTTAAATTTTTATTTATTTTTTTAAAGATTATTTTATATGGGCCATTTTAAAAGTCTTCATTTAATTTGTTACAATAGTATTTCTATTTTACGCTTTGGCTTTTTGGCCAAGAAGCAGGTGGGATCTTAACTCCCTCAGTTCAGTTCAGTTGCTCAGTCATGTCCGACTCTATGTGACCCCATGAATCGCAGCATGCCAGGCCTCCCTATCCATCACCAACTCCCGGAGTTCACCCAAACTCGTGTCCATCAAGTCGGTGATGCCATCCAGCCATCTCATCCTTGGTCATCCCCTTCGCCTCCTGCCCCCAATCCCTCCCAGCATCAGAGTTTTTTCCAATGAGTCAACTCTTCGCATGAGGTGGCCAAAGTACTGGAGTTTCAGCTTTAGCATCATTCCTTTCAAAGAAATCCCAAGGCTGATCTCCTTTAGAATAGACTGGTTGGATCTCCTTGCAGTCCAAGGGACTCTCAAGAGTCTTCTCCAACACCACAGTTCAAAAGCATCAATTCTTCAGTGCTCAGCTTTCTTCACAGTCCAACTCTCACATCCATACATGACTACTGCAAAAACCATAGCCTTGACCAGATGGACCTTTGTTGGCAAAGTAATGTCTCTGCTTTTGAATATGCTATCTAGGTTGGTCATAACTTTCCTTC
>SJYT01024838.1:0-10131 GCA_006410635.1 Cephalophus harveyi
GAATGGATAAGAAAGCTGTGGTACATATACACAATGGAATATTACTCAGCCATTAAAAAGAATACATTTGAATCAGTTCTAATGAGGTGGATGAAACTGGAGCCTATTATACAGAATGAAGTAAGCCAGAAAGAAAAACACCAATACAGTATACTAACACATATATATGGAATTTAGAAAGATGGTAATGATAACCCTGTATGCAAGACAGCAAAAGAGACAAAGATGTATAGAATGGACTTTTGGACTCTGTGGGAGAGGGAGAGGGTGGGATGATTTGGGAGAATGGCATTGAAACATGTATACTATCATGTAAGAAACGAATCACCAGTCTATGTTCAATACAGGATACAGGATGCTCGGGGCTGGTGCACTGGGATGATCCAGAGAGATGATATGGGGTGGGAGGTGGGAGGTGGTTCAGGATTGAGAACTCATGTACACCCGTGGCTGATTCATGTCAATGTATGGCAAAACCAATACAATATTGTAAAGCAAAATAAAGTAAAAATAAAAATTAAAATAAATAAATGTTTAAAAAAGAGCTGAGGGGTTGCAGAGATGGATCTGAAGAGATTCTGCCTGCAAAGGAACTACAGACTAGAGATTATACAGAATTTATTTATGTATTAGCTATGCCACGTGACATGCCGGATCTTAGTTCCCCAACCAGGGATCAAATCCATGCCCTCTGCAGTGGAAGCACACACCTAACCACTGGACACCAGAGAAATACCAGAACAAACATTTAAACACATGACTGTTTCAGTTTAAAAAAAAGAGAGAGAGAGAGAGAAACACATCACAAGAAATAAAGACATAAAATGTGATGGAAGTTCAGAGCAAGAGAAGATGGGAAGAGTACAGATAGGGAGAGGAAGAAAAAAGAATCATCTGGAAAGGCTTTTTGAAAGAATTTAAGGAAACATAAATTCAAGTTATAAACTTTATAGTTCAAGTTTTTTTGAAAAGGGAAAAATAGTAAATCTTTTAGGCTTTGTGGGTCATATGGTCCCTGTTAGAACTATTCAGCTCTTTTGATATAGTGTAAAACAGCTAAGTAAGTGTGTGAACATGGCTGGGTTCCAATGAAACTTTATAGAAAGAGTTGGGCCAAATCCGTCAGATCCCCATTTTAAGCCATGTTGTAGCCATCCACCTGCATAATCATGAAAAGATTTATAGACCATACAATAATTCTTTGGTTAAGCTTTGGTGAATGGATAGAACTTGAATAGGAAGGAAGGACAACTCAGAAGAAAGTAAAATTAACAATTTTTATGGGATGTTGAAGAGAGCAAGTCTTTAAGAGTTTGAAATAGAGGATTTGGTATGAGAGAAATACTTGAAATACAGCTAGTTTGAGTAGGGGTATTTTATGGAAAAGGCTTTGGCTGGTGGCTCAGTGGTAAAGAATCCGCCACCAATGCAGAAGATGCGGGTTTGATCCCTGTGTCGGTAAGATCCCCTGGAGAAGGAAGTAGCAACTCACTCCAGTATTCTGGCCTGGGAAATCCCATGGACAGAGGAGCCTAGCAGACTATAGTCCATGGGGTTGCAAACGAATCAGACATGACTTAGTGACTAATCAACAAGGCCAGATTTTATGGAGAACCTTGATAGGCAAGTAATAAAGTTTTGATGTAAGACAATGAGAATTAGGGAAACATTGACAGGTTCTGAGCTGGAAATTATGGCATGCAAGCATTTTTCAAATCACTGAGTCAGTTCAAGGATTGGCATCTAGGGCCATGCAAGCAGGCAAAGCAGAGGTCCTGAAGACTGTCTCCACAGGGTTAAAAACTAACCCTTTATTCCCCAGCTGACAATGGTCATGATGCTACCTGCTTCCACACACAACTGGAGGCAGTCTGCACCTCACACAGAGCTGGGCCCAGATTCCCAGAGGGTCTGTCTTGGTCTCCCCAAAGCCTTGGGTGTTTTTGCCTTCCTGTCCTCTGCCAAGGGGACTGTTTCTCCATCTTTTCCCCTGCTGTCTGCTCTGCCTCCTGCATCCCAGGGCCCTCTCGGTGCTGGGAATCACATGTTATCACAAATGAGTTACCAAAGGCTCCAACAAGCTGCTCGTCGCTATCCCCAGCAGGAGAAAAGCAGCCACGACCCGGAGCGGGGACCTTGTTAGAGTCTGTAATGAGCGGACAGGAAAATATTTCTCCCTGATTAGAATCCCGAATGAGCTGCTGATGATGGTGAGCAGAGAAAGGCCAGATTCCAGCTCTTTTCCCCCACCTCCCCTCCTACCTCTCCCTGCTCCCAAGCAGAGCTCCAGGCAGGAAAGGGTTCTTTGCCAGCAGTTAAAACCATAAAGAACAAACACAAAGCAGCCCCAGACCCCCTGTCCATCCCTCTTCTCCCTCACCCAGGAGTCTGCCTCCCTTATTCATTTTTTCCATGCATCCTGATCTCTGCCACCTACTAGCATCCTAACGATGCCACCTGGACCATACATAATCGGTCATAGGTGCCCCCTGGGGCCTGGCGAGGGCCTCACTCAGAAAGAAATAGAAATGCAGGAGAATACAGCATCTGACCAGCCACTGGAAACATGAGGCCACAGGCCAAATTCCCACCGCGACCAGTCAAGAGTCAAGTCTCCAATGAAAACAATTTTGCTCATGTTCAATTCAGAGAATTTTCTGATATCCCCATCTTCTTCTAGTTGACTGGTTTTAGAAAGCATCCGGATTAGTTCCAGAGTGAATTGATTCACCACAATGATGGTTTTTTAGAAGGAAAATAAAAACTCAGAACATATTTGGGGGGTAGTTCATGGTTCAAAAAAACATAATATTTGGGTTCAGCTTGGGATTCAGGTTGTGCTTATGGTCAAGTCCCTGTGTCAGACGGACTTGAATTTTTAAAGCTTACGAGATGTTTATGTAGTCCTGGGTTATGAATTCGAAGGAAGAGAAGATATTTTGCAGTAGTAAGAAAAGAAAGTATTCCAGGATTTGGTGAAATCCCCGTGGGGGTACCTGTGCATGCTGTCTGTTGGATAAAGCCCAGCCTGGCCCCTCTGCCAGGCACCTGGCACTGAAGTGGGGCACCTCCCACTTCATTTCAAACGGACCCCACCACTATCAAGGCCCCTTTGTTGTGTCCACAAGAGAAGCAGGCTTTGACTGTAGGCTAAACCTACAAAACATGAGAACTTTTAGCTCCTATTAAGCAAATCAACCCTGAATATTCATTGGAAGGACTGATGCTGAAGTTGAAGCTCCAATACTTTGGCCATCTGATGCGAGGAGCTGACTCATTGGGAAAGACCCTGATGCTGGGAAAGATTGAACGCAAAAGAAGAGGGTGACAGAGGATGAGGTGGTTGGATGGTGTCATTGACGCAATGGACACGAGTCTGAGCAAACTCCAGGAGACAGTGAAGGACAGGGAAGCCTGACGTGCTACGGTTCATGGGATCACAAAGAGTCGGACACAACTTAGCAACTGAACAACAAGCAAGTCAGAACAAAGCGGTGATCATCAACCTTGGCTGTACATTGTTCTCGCCCAGGGAAATTTTAAAAGTGAGGATATCAGGATCCACCCTCAGAAATGTTGATTTAATTGGTCTGGGTTGTGGTTTGGGTGTTGGGACTCTAAGTATACATTCAGAGCTGAGGGCTACTGGTATAGAGTAATGCTTCTCAGACTTCAACGTATATATGGATAGCCTGGGCTCCTGTTAAAATGCATGTTTTTATTCAATAGGTCTTGGATAGACCCAAGATTCTGCCTTTCCAGCAAGCTCCCAGAGGATGCCCATGCTGGTCTTTGGACCACTTTGACTAGAAACGATCTAGCTTATCACCCTGAAGTGATGTTCTATCTATTGGACGATATATTTGCCAGAACTCTGCCAACCACAATCAGTAGAAATCCAGCTCAAACTGGAATAATCAGAAGGAGGAATTTATTGGTACAAATAAATGGGTAAATTTGAGAGTGGGGCTGGCTTTAGGCTTGGATAGTTAGGCAGGAGTTCAGATTATGTCACTAGGACCTTCTGTTTCTATTTTTGCTTTCTCTGGAGTGTGCTCCATTTTCAGGCAGCTTCACTCCATGTGGCATCAAAGATGTTCCCAACAGTTCCAGACTTACCTCATCCACATAGCTAGCGAAGCCAGAGAAAGGAGCCTGCCGCTGTCTCCCTTACCATCCAAACAGGCCCCTGAAAATGACTCGTAAGTCCCAGCTGAGGTCAGATTCCCACTGCTGGGCAGGAACAGGCAGGCACAGCCTCACCTGAAACACAGCTATCGAGGAGTGACAGTTTCCCAAGGGAGGCAGGCAGAGCAAACCGCACAGGAGCTCAGGAAGAGGGCCACAGAACAGATCCTGCTTTAGAGACAGAAGTAACATTCCGAGCACACGTTGAATCCCTCCATTTTACAGATGAGAACACTGAGGCTCCGCGTGACTGAGTAACTTGTGCGAGAGCGCTCAGGCAAAGACTAGCAGAGCCACAACCTAAATTCAGGTTTTCCTTTCTGGCAATAACCAGGAAGCCAACCTCAGCTGTCAGAAACAGAGGGACTGGTCCCCGACTAACTTAATGCTGGGTTTGTTTTGTTTCCAGGCTGGATGCTACATGCTCCACTGGCCAGAGCCAGGGCAGAGAGATCTCCACTCTCCAGGGGCTTCGGGGCATCCTAGGACAGTGGGGTGATCTGGGCTGGCTCCTCGAGCCCTCGCCCGCCTGCCCGCCCGCCAGTCCACCAGGCGCCGCGCCCCTGGCAGAGGAGGCTGTGCCCGCTCTCCTGGCCCTAATGATCCGTGACTGCAGCCAGACTCCCGGGGACAGTCGACCTTCCTTTGCAAACACAAGGGCCTGGGGAGAGAGGGGGAAGGCAGCAGTTTGAGCGGGCCTGCCTGGGGGCCTCCCCTATCCGTGGCCCCCAGCAGCAGCCGACATGATGCCCAGCACAGGCCCATTCCTGGGTGAGGTAACTGAGGAGGGGGCAGCAGGGTCGCGTGCGGGAGGGGACACACACATACAGAGTCTCAGCTGTACCTCGGGCCCAGCCACCGTTCTGCCAACCCACCCTGCTCCCCACATGAACCATCGGGCCCCAGGCTGCGCCAGCTGTTCTGAGTGGAAGGACATGGAGGCAGCCAAGACTCGCCAGCCTCCAGCCATCACTGCACGTCTCACCAATCCCCACCTCAGAAAACCCCAGGCTGCCAGCCAACGAGAAAACAGTGGGTCCCATGGCAAACTTCTCATGGTTGTGGGGTTGCCCCTACCTCCTACAGAAAGGCTGGGAGTTGCGGCCCAGAGATGGGGTCCTGGCAGCTCTGGTGGAGGTTTGGGGCTTTGTGGTGCTGGGAGAGGCTGCCCAGCGCCCAGACCGTCAGGATCATGTTACCTTTACTCTCCAGGTTCCATCACCTCCATGCCGACCTTCACCCCCCTGTCCAGCCATCGTTCAGCTCACCCTGTGTGGTTTTCGGCTCTGCACTTCTCACTGCCCAGTGTTATATGTTTGCTGTCTCCCACCTGGGCCCCGTGCACTGCTTGCTCTATATGCAACACCTACAACCGTCCCTGACCTGCAAAAGACTCAAAAAAGGCAATGGATGCTGTATTAGCAATGGCCTCTGCTGAAGACAGCTGCCTGGGCCAACGTCACGCAGGCCCTTCCTTCCCAGGTTGGCCCACATCCCTGGACTGAGGGAGGCCCAGCATCGAGGCCTGAGCTCAGACCCCTCTGAAGCTCCAGCGCACCCCTGTGAAGGATCTTCAGTCCTGCTCCGGAGCCCCCTGTGGAGTTGGCTGAGGCTTTGTGGTTTTCGTCTACCCTCTCCTGCAGCTGTTCCCTCCTTTCCCCAGGTGTTCGTGCAAGAATGCTCCTTAATATTCACACTCGATAAACTTGGCCTCAGAGACCACTTCCCACGAAGCCAGAGCAGTCCAGCACATGTGTGTGGAATGAAAGAGAGAGTTCAACTCTTTACTATTATCACCGTCACTTCCCCCAAATACCTCAAACCTGCCTACTTCTCTCCCCACCCAATGCCTCTGTTGTAATTAAAGCCACCACTCTCTCCTGTTTAGAGATGCTGCAAAGTCCAGCCCGGATCCCCTAGCCTCCTCTGAGCTCAGCTGCCCAGAGCAGGGCAGCCCGCACTGTTACAGACTTGATGGCCCCCAGAGACACTCCGTAAGAGGCACAGATGACCACCCATTCCCCTCCCCAGGGAGGATCATGCTGAGGCATATTCCACGAGATTCTCAGAGGTCCCGCACTGAAACCCAGCACCCCCGCTTCCACTCTCCCACCCTTTATTTAATTTTCTCTCTTCTCGTCTCAGTTCCCCCATCCCCTCACTTGTGCTTCCCAGGTAGAAACTAGCAGCACCTAGATAGATCTCGTTCTCAGCACCTGCTCTGGGGAGGAATTCAAACTAACGAGCTTCCTACCTGGCTCCTGGACCTCTGCTTCAGAAGCTGCTTCGAGCTTCTAAAGACAGCGCTGCAGAGAACCAGCCTTGCAGTCTCCTCAGGCCGCACGGACTTTGCTGTGTGACTGGTCTACTCTTTCACTCAACGGCTCTTGGTTGAGTGCCTACCGCTTCACACGTTGGGATACACGGCAAACCAAAGCCGGAAATCCTTCCCTCCTGCAGCTGGCATCCGGCCCCCACCTGCCCCCATCCCTTCTCCTCCCCAATACAGGTGCTGCTTCTCCTGCCTCACTCCAACTTACCGCTGAGGTCTCAGCTTAAAGGTCCCTGAGATCTGACCTGCCTGTGCCCTTCCCCGCCCAATTCCCTCCTGAGAACTGCCCTCCCGGATCTGTTCGACTCCCCTTACCCCTGTCATCAGACCCGTCTCCTCCACCATCATACGCACGAGCACCAGACAATGCTTGCTTCACTCTCAGGGTAGCCGAGGCCCTTTGCACTGGGCCTGGCATCTAGGGGATGGGTGGATGAGCAAATGAGTGAGCCAGTGGCTCCATCCTTGCGAGTGCAGGGCCGGAAGGGACGTGAGATGCTCATCCTCACAGATGGACAAGGAGAAGCAGATGAGGAGAAAAATGTCACCAATACTGGTGACTGAGATGAACACAAATGATGGTGTCCTAGACCACTGAGTGACAAGCAAGAAAGTCCCTGGGACCCAGAGACAGCGACAGGGGGAAAAACAGTGAGATGCAGAAAGGCCAGGCCAACGCAAGAAACCATTTCTTCCTCTTGCACGATCTCCTAGCCACAGAGTGTCAACAACGGACGGTGTCTCAGAAACCACTGATGCTCTCATTTTACAGGTAAGAAAACCAAGACTCAGAGAGGTGCCTTGGCCTAGATAAAGATCCACAGTTAGTGACAAGCCTCCAAAGGAAGAGCTCATTGCTCTTGCTTGTTAAAATCTGAGGCTCAGCAGGGCCCATCCCAGGCTGTAGGCCCAGCTTCCCGCATCACTGCCGTCAACAGTGAGCAGCTCATTGTCCTGTAAAAGACAGCTTCCGGGTATCAGCGACCAGGGACTTGTAGGGTGGTCAGACCCCTCTCCTCTGGCCTGGCACTCCCACCTTCTTGTCTCTCACCAAAGGACTGCTCTGGGGAGACCCCCCTCCCTGCCCCAACTCCCACTTTCTAGAACACAGGCTTTGGATTTCAATTACCTCTCGCAGGGTTGACCTCTCACCTTATTCCTGCATGTTCAGAACTCCAAGAAGCTCATCATCCACAGGATACTCTGGGCATCTTGATGGTACTCAGATACGAAAGACAAGTAAAGGCAAGCTCCCCCGATTGACAGCACACCAGACCCTGCTAGCTCATTCTGGTTTTTGTCCCAGTGACAAGCTGAATGGTAGACTATGAATGATGACTAGCAAGTATCCCCATCAAGCTGTTTTTATACCCTCTTTAGTCTGTCAAAAGAATGAGCACATATACAGAAAAAATAATAGCTCACATTTACTGGAGGCTTATTATGTGCCAAGAGCTATGTTAAGAATGGTATTGGTTTTGATTCAGCGTATCTATCCCTGGTGGCTCAGCTGGTAAAGAATCTGCCTGCAATGCAGGAGACCTGGGTTCAATCCCTGGGCTGGGAATGTCCCCTGGAGAAGGGAAAGGCTACCCATTCCAGAGTATGGCCTGGAGAATTCCATGGACTGTATAGTCCATGAGGTTGCAAAAGAGTCAACCACGATTGAGCGACTTTCACTTCCACTTTCACTTTATAAGGTAGAAGCTTTTATTACCAATGCAATCACTTATGAAGAAACTGAGGCTCAGTAAGGTCAAGTGACTTACCCAAGGCCACAAAACTAATAAGTGATAAAACTAGAATTCAAGCCCAGTGCATCGGATCCCGAACCCTCCACATCCCTCCTCCACCAAAGCACTCACTCTTTCCCGGAGATCGGGGTGGTCCTGATCACCAACAGGGAGGAGAGCGTGAGCCAGGCGCCACTCCTTCAGAAAACAGCATCCCAGAGCCACGGACAGTAGGGGCTGATGACACACAGGCCAGGAGAGACGGGGACTACTGCCGTAAGGACCCAGGATCAGCACCCTCAGAGGGCCCCGTGCTTGCCTCTGAGCCTTGTTCTAGGGCCCAAAGCAAAACTCTGAGGCTTTGGAGCACTCAGCCCCCTTCTCTACCCCACACCCCTTCTAACAGCTCTACCCCATGTCACCCTAACACACCATACACCCAGACACACACACAGACACAACTCCATATCACCCCTGGTCAGACTCCATCATTACATAGAGAAGTAGATAGCAAGTCAGTGATATGTTATCCTTTGGAGACTATTTGCAGTTTTAAAGCAGATTTAGGAAGAGGCAGTAGTAAGGACTTTCCTGGTGGTCCAGTGGCTAAGATTCCATGCTCCCAGTGCAGTGGGCTCACGTTCGATCCTGGGTCAGGGAACTAGATCCAACATGCTGCAACTAAGACCCAGCACAACAAACAAATTTTTTAAAAAAGAAAAAGGCAGTACTGAAACAAAGGAATAGTCCATTCTCTAGCTTACAGTGTCTCAATCAGTTGTAAGGCAATGTCTAGCTAATAACAGTGAGTCTACTAAAATTTGTGAGCTACTTCTTGGAAAATTACCTTCCCTAAAACAACATCACAGTCCCTTGAATTTGATATGCATCCTCGAGGAGAAGAGAGAAGATGGCATGGCAAATAGTTCACTAATAACTGCGTAACTCACAATCCATTTTGAACAAGGCACAATCCAAGTGAATGATTAGGGCCTGTGCATTCTTTGTAGTTGCAGCATTTAGAAATTATAGCACTTTACTTTCTCCCATCCAATCTTTTTAAGACTTTATCAAAACTTGAGTAGCCAGGAGAGTACCTTCCCCTGATGTGGAAAGAGATGCTGTAAAGAAACTACATGTAGAGGAGGGAGAGCCCCGAGATCCAGAGGAGGCCCCGGCAGCTTGGAAAGCACATCCTGTCTTCATTCAGGAAGCCCCAAAACCCTGCCTCCTCCATGCAGTCTTCCACCACCAGTGTGAGGGAGCTCTCCTGTCCTACACCAGGGCCAGGTAAACCGCCTGTCTTAATCTTCATGGCTGCCATATGAAACGCCATAGACTGTGTGGCTTACACAACAGGAGTTTATCTCTCACCATCATAGAGGCTGAGAAGTCCAAGGTCAAGGGCCAGCAGGTTGGCTTCCTGGGGAGAGCTCACTTCCTGGCTTGAATCCAGCCACCTTCTTGCTAGGTCCTCATATGGTCTTTCCTCAATGTGCGCAAGCTTCTTCTTCATACAGGCCACCAATCCCATCATGGGATCTTCCCTGTAGCTCAGATGGTAAAGAATCTACCTGCAATGTAGGAGACCTGGGTTCAGTCCCTGGGTTGGGAAGATCCTCTAGAGAAGAAAATGGCAATACCCTCCAGTGTTCTTGTCTGGAGAATCCCACGGACAGAGGACCCTGGCAGGCTATAGTTCATGGGGTCGCAAAGAGTCAGACATGACTGAGCAACTAACACTGCTACTAATCCCATCATGAGGGCCCTACCCTCATGATCTAAACTAACCCTAACTATCCCCCAGTCCTTCAAATACCATCCCACTGTGGGCTAGGGGCTTCAACACGTGAATTTGAGGGGGATACCATTGAGTGA
>SJYT01024838.1:10286-41627 GCA_006410635.1 Cephalophus harveyi
ACCATTGAGTGATGAGAATAATCAGTAAAAGAGATTGGTCCTCAGATGACTGATGTAAAAACTGAATCATTGAGGCTTAAAGACTTAAATATAAAACATGACACCATAAAATTTCTAGAAGAGAACATAAGCAAAACATTTTCTGACATAAATTATGCCAATGTTTTCTTAGGTCAGTCTCCTAAGGCAATAGAAATAAAAATGAAAACAAACAAATGGGACCTAATCAAACTTATAAGCTTTTGCACAGCAAAGGAAACCGTAAACAAAACTAAAAGACAGCCTGCAGACTGGGAGAAAATATTTGCAAATGATACAACCAACAAGAGCTTAATTTGCAAAAAATATATGAACAGTTCACACAAATCAATAACAAAAACACAAACAATCCAATTGGAAAATGGGCAGTAGACTTAAACAGACATTTCTCTAAAGACATACAGATGGTTAAGAGGCACGTGAAAAGAAATTCAACATTATTATTTATTGGAGAAATGCAAATCCAAACTACAGTGAAATATCGCCTTATACCAATCAGAACAGCCATCATCAAAAAGTCTGCAAACCATAAATGCTGGAGAGGTTATGCAGAAAAGGGAACCCTCTTATGCTGTTGGTGGGAATGTAAATTGGTACAAGTGCTTGGAGAATAGCATGAAGGTTACTTGAGAAACTAAAGTTATTACTATGATCCAGTAACCCCACCCCTGGGCATGTATCCATGGGAAAACATGGTTTGAAAGGAGTGCATTCCAACATTCATGGCAACACTGTTTACAACAGCCCAGGCATGGAAGCAACCTAAATGTGCATCTGCAGATGAACAGATAGAGAAGACGTGGCGCATATATACAAATGGAATATTATCCAGCCTTCAAAAAGAATGCAATAATGCTATTTGCTGCAACATGAGTGGACCTGGAGGTTATCAGACTAAGTGATGTAAGTCAGACAGAGAAAGACAAATATCATATGGTATTGCTTATATGCAGAATCTAAAAAAAAGAATAATGATACACATGAAATTATTTACAAAACAGAAACAAATTCATTGAGTTAGAGAACAAACTTATGGTTATCAGGGGGAAGAGTGAGGGGAAGAGATAGATTGGGAGTTTGGGACTGAAGCTTACACACTGCTCTATTTAAAACAGATAAGCAGCAAGGACCTACTGTATAGCAAAGAGAACTCTGCTTAATATTCTGCAATAACCTAAATGGGAAAAGAATTTGAAAGAGAATAGATAACATGTATTTGTATGACTGAATCACTTTGCTGTACACTGGAAACTAACACAACATTGTGAATCAGCTATACTCCTGAAGGGAGTATGGAGAAAAGGGAGCCTTCCTACACAGGGAACTATATTCAATAGCCTGTGATACAGTCCAGAAAGACTAAGCAGGTTGCAAATATAATACAGTAAGTACAATGTAGTAAGTTCTACAGAGTTGAACCGTGACATGAGCATATAACATCTGTACATGCAATAATACAGCAAGAAGAGAGAAAATCATCAGAGAAATGACACAATGGTTCACCCACCCACCATTCTTCCCACTAAGCAATGCCCCAGCACCAGCACAAGAGGATAAAGAAAAGCGATCAGACCTTCAGTTTGTTCCATTCTCTCTTGCCTTTCTCGGTGTGATTATTGCCCACCTCACTGACATACATTTCTCACTAAAAACATTTTTCATCATTCAAGTTCCCTAAACTGAAGCCAACTACTTCATCTGGGTCATCAGCCAGAGAGTTGGGATCAGTTTCATCACTGGCCAGGTTGAAGCACTTAAGGACTCCTATGTATTTCATGGATGGGTTGACCAGACAATTTAGCACCCAAACCAGGACAGAGGAAAATGAGATGATATTTGTAATTATTCCAGAACTAGAGACATAAACTGGGGCTGTCCTGGGCAAGCCAGGCATATCGCATTTCTATTTTTTGGTGACTTATGGAATTTTTATTTATTTTTTTAACCTGAGTTTTTTAAACAAACATTTTGTTATACAGGTATCAATTACAAGAATGTTTTCCAGTTCTTATTTTAATTTTATCTTTTAATAAATTAAAAGTTCACAATTATTCAAAATAAACAGGAAAAAGTCTCTCTTTCCTCAGCCACTCAATTGCCCTCCAGAGACAACCTATGGCATACATTTTTAACACAAATAATAGCATGGTACTCACATTTTCCTGCACTTACTTTTTCTGTTAACAATATGCGTCAGACCCATGGCTGATTCATGTCAATGTAGGGCAAAACCCACTACAATATTGTAAAGTAATTAGCCTCCAATTAAAATAAATTAATTTTAAAATATATATACGTCAGAGAGAATTCATGTCAGTATGAATTCCTCCTAAGGAATTCCTCCTAATATACAATGCTTATTATTTCACTGTGTAGATGTACATAATTTTTTCAACCAGTCTCCATTGAGGAGCATATAGATTGTTTCTCATCTATTGGTGTAATTAATGACCTTGACCATACGTCCTTTTGCAAATGAGCCAGTATATCTGTAGGACAAATTCCTGGAAGTGAAACTGCTGAGTCAAAGGGCATATCGGTTAAGATTCTGTTTGGTTGCTCATAACAGAAAAGCCAAAACAACAGTCACTTAAACAAGACAGATATTTCTCCCTTAAATAAAGAGAGTCTGGAGATGGGCCGTCCAGAGCTGTCATGGGTTCTAAGTGTCACAGAGACCAGGATTCTATCATTTTGCTCTGCCATCTTCCTGCATAAAGCTTATATGATTGTGGAGGCCTTCTTTAAACGACAGAACACAAAATTGCAAACAGTTATTTAGAATGGGGGGGGGGGGACTCATAATGCATTGTAGCTTTTTAAAAGCTAAAATAACACAAATACCACTATATCCAGGAAAAGTATAATTATTCAACTTCCCAAGATACCTTGGTAAGTTTTTTTTCCAACTTTTTTGTGCTATACAATCTTTGATCACTTTTCCGTAAGATTTTGTAATATCTTATGGAAAATAAAAAGATAACTGAATTTTTCTTTCAGCATGATTCATTAAAATTTTCTTTCTATTGCTGATAGTTGATATGCATAAACATATGAGATACACTGTTTGTAGGACTACTGAGGGTTTTGCCCTCCAAATGGAATGCCGATAAACTCTATGATTTGTAATGCCCATCAGTAAATATCTGGTATGTTCATAAATGTGTCAGCTCGGTTATTGAGCATGTTCTTGATAGAAGAAAGCTTCCATTTTACTAGGCATCAGTGAGTACCAAATTCTCCATTTACAATTTTATACATCTGGTAAGTGGAAGAAAATAACACAGGCTAGCTTCTGGCTTTGTACATTTCAGCCTTTTTTTCTCCTCCACCGTGGGATGCTTCTGAATTCACATTGTGATGTCACCTCCGGCCCTGCACCTCGGAATCATCAAGCCAGGGAGTTGTCACAGTGCGCAGTGGGGGTCTTCACGGAAGCCGTCCCTACAACAGAACAACTTGCAAGGGAACGCAAACCACCAAAGCGGATCTCGTTAAACACCAACTAAATGTTTTCCTTGGTGACTCAGCGGTAAAGCATTGCCTACAATGCTATTCAATCCCAAGTTCAGTCTCTGGGTCAGGAAGATCCCCTGGAGAAGGAAATGGCAACCACTCCAGTCTTCTTCCCTAGGAAATCCCATGGACAGAGGAGCCTGGTGAGTGACAGTCTATAGTGTGGCAAAAGACACGAATTAGTGACAACACCCACACAAATGTATCCCCAGCTCAACTTCCTCTTAGCTGGATCCCCAGACTTCCCATGGCCATCCCAACACCATCCAACACAAGGGAAAGTGTGACACACGGAAAGTCAGAGCTGAGTTAGACGGCAGTCTCAACTACTTACAGTTGAAATAACTGATTTCTGCAAAGATAGTTACAAAAGCACCTCGGAAGATGCCTATGCAAATGAAGGGCTCTGAGGCTTACGTTCCATTACCTGCATGGTAAGAGGTCCCTGGCCAATAGGGTTAATCACACACCTGTGATTTGGAAGATGGAAGAGAGGCCCAGGCCCTTCTTCCTTTGCCAGTGGCAGTTGCTGAAGCACCAGTTTCAGTGACACGAATGTCTGTGATGGCCGCTAGGCTCTATATTCTACGATTTGTCACTGTGTAGACAAGGCTGTGCAGGGCAGCTGTTTGGATCCAGCAGCAGCTTTCTCCAGTTTCTTCCTTGCTTGTTTCAATGTAATTTCAATTCTCATTTCAAACATGCAGAAAGGAAAAGAATATAACAAATATCCATGTACCATTCACCCAGTTTCGATCATCATTCTTATTTTGCATTTTTTTTTTTTTTTTGGCCTAACTGTGTCATTTGTTAGTAAATTGAAACATCATGATACTTTACCCCTAAATATTTCAACATGTATCTTCAAGGAGCAGGGATAATTCTCCAATTAGCAATACCACTATTATAGGTAACAAAAACAGCAATAATCCCCTAACGTCACCTAAAACTCACTTCATATTCAAATATCTATAATTATCCTAAAAAAAAATTGTACCTGTTTCTTTGAAACCAGGATCTAATAATGTTTCATGCAAAAAAATTGTTTATTATGGCTCTTAAGTTTTATCTTATCTAGGACAATTGTCCCTCATGACATTGACTCTATAAAGAGGTCAGGCCAGCTGTCCTGTAGGCTGTCCCAATTCTAAATATATCTATTTTCTTATGCTTTAATTATCCCTAGAATTTCCCATGAAATAAGATGGATCTAAAGGCTTGGGTTTTTTAAAACCATATTATTGAGGTATAATTTATATACGGTAAGCATCGTATTTTTTAATTTACAGTGTGTTTTAACAAATGCCAGTGGTAATGTAATCTAAAAGCTTGGCTTGATTTAGATTTAGCACGACTGGTCAAAATAAATGGATGTTTTGAACTCGCTATTGAACTTTATATCACATCTGCAAGCAAATGATATCTAGTTGTCCCACAGTTAATGATACTAATTTTGAACATTGGGCTCCTATAACTTTTTGTACTTCTATATCCATTAGTAAAAGTAAATGGAAAACTACAATAATACAAGAAGACCCATCAAGAGAGCACATTCTTCAGGAAGGAAGGCTTGGATCATTCTACCAGAGAGAATTCTGAACAGCTAAATGCTGGCTGACAACAAAAGGAAGACGGGACAGATAGCAGAAGGAAGCTGCAATCATCAGCAGAGGGCTGGTTGCAAAAAATGTAGCAAATATGCATTTATTCTTCCTTGCTTTGTTAGGTATTTTCTTCTTTCTTTCCTCTATAATTTTATACAAGGAATGATAGTGGTAGCTAATCTTATAGTCTTTAGCAAATCTTATCATCTTTAGAATATCCCATTTGATATACTAAAGACTATAAACAAGATTATTCACTATTCTGGTGACAGAACTGGAAGGGAGAAAAACGTCAGCCAGACAGGGGCACAATGACTGCTGAGTCTTTGGGTCTTTCCTCCTGGGGGAGAGTGTGGCTATCTTCTCATTTGCATTATTTTATGTAACTCTGCTTTCTTTTAGATGGAAGCATGTTGTCCTTATTAATGCTGTTGGGAATTTAAATATGGACAAAGGGTGTATATGGATGCTGAGAAGCCAGAGAGCTGGACCATATTAGATACTGTCAAGTGGGACTCAGCACCTCTTTCTATCCCCCCGCCCCACCCCCTGTCTCTTATACACATCTAGATGTGTATAAGAGACAGAGTTACAGGAGACACCACCACCATCCTCTCCCATGGGAAATACAATATACCTCACAGGGACTAGAAACTCAGGAACTACATTTCCCAGACTTCTTTCCCAACTGGGCTATGAATACAGTTAGTTTTTGCAGTGTGAGGTGCAAAAGATTAAGGAGAGTAGAAGCCATTCACACAAGCTTTGGCCACTGTGAGTTTTTGTAGTAGCCAGTACATCAGTGACTTCAGACTGCAAGGCAGCTTTGACTTTATCATCTCCAAGTGGCAGCAACAGCTTTTCAGACCTCTTGATCACCGCTTTGGGCGACGTGATCAAAAGGAAAAAGAAAAAAAAAAATAGTGACACAATCCTATAATCCTAACTTTTGCTATTTAAATCCCACCAGTGGTTATTACCATCGTCTAAGTCCCTGTATTAAATCCCTTTCTGCTTGAAATATCTAAGATGGTTTCTGACTTCTGATACACTCTTCCAGAGTTTAAACCAATTTGCATTCTTATCAGCAAAGTTGAAGAATGTCTGTTTACCCTGGACCCTAAGCAACACAGTGAATTATTAAACTTTTTATTATTATAAGTCTTTGGGCTAATCTGACAGCTCAAAAAAAAAGGTATCTAACATAGTTTTAGCTTGCATTTCATTTACTATCAGTGAGGGTGAACATCTTTCCACATGTTTAGAAGTGGTGTGAATCTCTTTCTGTGCATCGTGCACTAGCTTGCTATGTCACCTAGCTGCAACCAGAAGGCTTGGATCCCAGGTGATTTCAGGTCACCAAAGACTTCCACGTTGCCAAATCCAGTGAATAATCTTTGATCATTTTATTTGTATTACAGCAGCATTTAACAAAGATGGCCAGGGCTCTTCTTTGAGATGCTTGTTGTGCTTGACTTCCAGGGCCCATAGTCTCCTAGTTTTCCTTTTGTATGTTCCATCTTATCTCCCCATCTCTGTAGCACTGGATCACCTCAGTCCTTGGGCCACCTCCACCAATGCCTATTCATGTGTGATCTCCCCTAATCTCAGGGCTTTCACTCATTTTTACACTGACGGTCCCAAATTTGTGTCTCCAGCTCCACCCGCTCCCTGATTCAAAATCTCCACCTGGATGTTTAAACATCATCTCAAACTAACCATGTCCAAATCAAACTCAATCCCTTCCTCCCTCAAAAAATAAATAAATAAAATCTCCTGCCATGGTCTTCTCTATCTCAGTTAATAGCACCACACCTTTGTGCCAGTTTCCGGGGCCAAAAACCTAGCACCTGTTCTTGACTCCTCTGTCTCAGCACCCCCTCATCTAATCCTTGGCAAACTGTCAGCTCTATTGTATCTGCTGTTGTTATTTTGCTTGTTTGTTTGCTTTAATTTTTGTTGGAATATAGTTGCTTTACAATGTTGTGTTAGTTTCTGCTACACCGCAAAATGAACCCGCTGTATGTATACACATATTCCTCCCTTTTTAGACTTCCTTCCCATTCAGGTCACCACCATGCATTCAGTAGAGTTCCCTGTGTCTACAGTATGTTTCATTAGTTTTCTATGTTATACACAGCATCAATAGTGTATATGTGTCGATTCCACTTATCAGCGCTACTTTAAAAATTCATCTAGAACACCATGTCCACAGTCCCTGGCTTATTGGAGTGTCCTCCAAATGACTTCCTCGCTCCCTACCAGCTGCTGGCAGCACGCCTGCCAGAATGATTCCATGAAAACATACCTCATATCAAGTCACTCCAATCAAAACACTCCATTGGATTCCCATATTACTCTAAGTAAAAAACCAGCTCTGACAACAGTCGACAAAGCCCTCTCGACCTGCCCTCTCTGCCAGTCCTTCTCCAGTCTTATGTCTCTGCTTCCCTTTCATACATCCTGCTCAGCCATGCAGGTCTCCTTTTACTTTACGTACACCAAGCACATTCCAGCCTTTGGGATTTTGCACTTGCTGGCCCCTCAGCCTGGAGTAATCTCCTAGACAGCCAACCTGCTGGTCCCACGTCTTCTTGGTGTTTAAAGGCCATCTCATCAAGGAGGCCTTTCCTATTTAAATAGCAGCTTCTACCCTCTCTCCAGAATTCCCTGTCTCCTTTTCAAGCTTTCTTGCCATAGCATGCGTCATGATTTGAGATCCTGTTCACCACCACCACCACTAGGGTTCCAAGCTCTGTGAGGATAAAGGAACTGGAGTTATTCTGAAAAAAGTGTGAAAGTGTTAGTCACTCAGTCATGTCTGACTCGTTGTGATGCCACAGACTATAGTCCACCAGGCTCCTCTGTCCATGGAATTCTCCAGGTAAGAGTACTGGAGTGGGTAGCCTTTCTGTTCTCCAGGGGATCTTCCCAACTCGGGGACTGAACCAGGGTCTTCCACATTGCAGGCAGATTCTTTACCATCTGAGCCACCAGGGAAGCCCAACTGTTTTATTTATTGCTAAATCCCTAGCACGTAGAACAGTTCTTGGCACATAATAGGCATTAAGTAAATATCTATATGAATAAATGAATGAATGAAGCTACTATAAGACCTATGAGATTTTTGTGTAAACGGGACTGAGAGATATAAATTTGGGGAGCAATGAAAGTGGATGAAGTTACTTAAAGAAGGTAGAGCTATAGATGGGAAACTGGGTCACAAGTCTTGTTAAGAGTTAAGTATCTAATGCATATATATATGGAATCTAGAAAAATGGTCCTGGTGAACCTACTTGCAGGGCAGGAATAGAGATGCAGACACAGAGGAAAGACCTGGGGACACAGTGAGGGAAGGACGGGGTGGGATGCTTGAGAGCGGCACAGACACATACACACCACCATGTGTGAGACAGCCAGTGGGAGGCCGTGCACAGTGCAGGGGGCTCACCTCGGCTCTCCGTGGTGGCCTGGAGGGCGGGGAGGGAGACCGGGCAAGGAGGGGTATATGTGCACAGACAGCTGGATCACGCTGTAGCACAGCGGAAACTGACACGAGATTGTAAGGCAATGACCAGTTCAGTTCAGTCGCTCAGTCGTGTCCAACTCTTTGCAACCCCATGGACTGCAGCACGCCAGGCCTCCCTGTCCATCACCCACTCCTGGAGTTTACTCAAACTCATGTCCATTGAGTCAGTGATGCCATCAAGCCATCTCATCCTCTGTCATCCCCTTCTCCTTCCACCCTCAATCTTTCCCAGCATCAGGGTCTTTCAAATGAGTCAATTCTTCACATCACGTGGCCATAGTATTGGAGTTTCAGCTTCAACATCAGTCCTTTCAATGAATATTCAGGACTGATTTCCCTTAGGATGGACTGGTTGGATCTCCTTGCAATCCAAGGGACTCTCAAGAGTCTTCTCCAACACTAGAGTTCAAAGCATCAATTCTTTGGTGCTCAGCTTTCTTTATAGTCCAAATCTCACATCCATACATGACTTCTGGAAAAATTATAGCCTTGACTAGACGGACCTTTGTTGGCAAAGTCATATCTCTGCTTTTTAATATGCTGTCTAGGTTGGTCATAACTTTTCTTCCAAGGAGCAAGTGCCTTAATTTCATGGCTGCAGTCACCATCTGCAGTGATTTTGAGCCCCCGAAAAATAAAGTCTGCCACTGTTTCCACTGTTTCTCCATCTACTTACCATGAAGTGATGGGAGCAGATGCCATAATCTTAGTTTTCTGAATGTTGAACTTTAAGCCAACTTTTTCACTCTCCTCTTTCACTTTCATCAAGAGGCTCTTTAGTTCTTCTTCACTTTCTGCCATAAGGGTGGTGTCATCTGCATATCTGAGGTTATTGATTATAATATAGAGTATAAAGCAATTATACTCTAATTAAAACATAAATATTTTTAAAAGCACACATTTAAACAAACAAAAGAGTTAAGTGTCTAGTTAACTATATTTCAGCTGAAAAGAGTTAAGTGTCTAAATTGGAGATGAAGAGTTTAGTGAAAACAAGATGAANATAATATAGAGTATAAAGCAATTATACTCTAATTAAAACATAAATATTTTTAAAAGCACACATTTAAACAAACAAAAGAGTTAAGTGTCTAGTTAACTATATTTCAGCTGAAAAGAGTTAAGTGTCTAAATTGGAGATGAAGAGTTTAGTGAAAACAAGATGAAAATGCTATAGTGCAGGTGAGGGTTAAGAGTAAAAGCCAACACATAAAATGTGTCAGGCCCTTTATATGTATTAATTTACACCAACCCTAAGAGTTCAATACTATTACCATTCCCAATTTTCAGGTAACTAAATGAGCACAGAGGGTTTGGGACTTGGCCAGGGCCATCTGACAATGCCGCGGTAAGAAGCTGTGCTTTAGTCTTCATGTTTTTCCCACTGCACCGTGACTACCTTGACAAGGGCTGACGAGGACTGCATTAGGGTTGTGGACGATCCATCTCCAGTCTCCAACTCTGTGCTCACCAAAAAATACAGGAAGAGCACACTTGGAGGAAGGCAAAGTGGTCCATGAGGGCTGAAACCCACTAGCAGAGAGCGCTCCGGGTAGAGAAAGGGCCAGGAAGCATGGGTTCTTATCCAGGCTTTGCCACTAACTCTCAGGAACCATGGTCTTGTTGCTGCCCTCTCTGACCACTCCCTGCCTCATTATGCGAAGAGGAGCCAACTCATATAATCTCAAAAATCCCTTCCAGTTGGGAAATCCCAGTCTATAAACAAGCAGCAACTCCTTTAGCAAAGGTGATTACCACGTATTGCAGACACACCTTTCTTGTAACACCAGGTAAAACACGTTAGGGGAAAATCAACAAATATTTGGTGCCTCATAGACAGACTTTAACTTATATGCAGAGTACAACATGAGATATGCTGGCCTGGATGAAGCACAAGCTGGAATCAAGATTGCCGGGAGAAATATCAATAACCTCAGATATGCAGATGACACAGAGAAGGGGACAACAGAGGATGAGATGGTTGGATGGCATCACTGACTCAAAGGACATGGGTTTGAGTAAACTCCAGGAGTGGGTGATGGAAAGGGAGGCCTGGCATGCTGCAGTCCACGGGGTTGCAAAGAGTCAGACACAACTGAGCGACTGAACTGAACTGAGACAGACTTCTTCTGATGGGATCAAAAGCTCTGAGAAGGTAACTAGGGCCTGCAGCTTGGAAAGGGGCATGAAGAAAAGGACTGGACAACTGAAACGTAATCCCTCTACACTGGCGCCACACACCTGGGAGGCGTGCGTTTACAGAGTTCTTCTTCCTTTCGTTATTACAACAAGGAGCAAATACAGAAAGTCCATAACATGTCAAGGGAGAGGCTAGGAATAAAACTTAATTCCTGAAAACCTGGACAATAGAAGCCGTGATCCTAAAAAGGAGGTGTTCTTAGGCACATACACAGATCTATAAGTAACTGGAAGTTTGTGTTGACTTCGCCACATACCTGCCCACTTCCTTGCTTATGTGTACATGTCCGTATACACATTCACATGTGAACATCTAGGGGTACATGTGTATCTATATATACCCCCAGGAGCGGCCAGATCTATATTTATATATTAGAGCCTGGCTCTTTAAAATGGGGGATAATGATGCTGAAAATTTTCTAAGCTTTCCAAAGACATAAATGACCAAACTGCCTTCTGACTCCTGAATTACATTACCCAGAAAGAACTTAATAACATGTTATTATCGCTTCTCCTCACTGACAGGATTTCAGGGCTGAAAAGACAAACAAGAAGTACGCTTGTAATCACCAGCACATTCACCTCGGCCAAGCCATAGCCGCTGCTAATTCCAGGTAGGTGCTGTGGGGTGGAAGAAAGCCCGGGGCTGATAATGTGACTCGGTGCTCGGTAATTGTCACAGTTCAGCAGGACTGTCACCATCTGAGAAGGGGCTACGGGGGGAGCTCACGGAACCAACAGAGAACCCCGCAGGTGAAGGGCAGAGGAGAGAGGATGCTTCATGGAAAGCAAAACAGAATTTCTTGGTTCAACTGACACCATGGAGGTGAAATTTCTTGTAAACTATAAAGTGCTCCACAAATGTGATGGTGAATGCGAAGGGCTATCATTAACGGGTCCGCTTTGAGTCATCAAGGCTGCCGTGTACAGGGTACAGGCCATGCGTTGCTGTTTCCGAGAATGCCGTGTGTCTGCGTGAATGGGGTCCCCTGGAGTTGTACACTGTGGCAGCCCTGTTGGTGGAAGTGGGGCCATGGTGGTTGATGAAGAGCAGGATAGGGGGGCTGGGCAAGGCTTGAGCCCCAGTGATGCACAAAGAGGAGCTCAACAATTCAAACAGCAAATGGCCGATGACTGGGGAAATTTGCTGCTGGGTAATTAAAAGGTGATTATAAATAAGATCCTTGAGGGTAGGAGCCATGTCTTGTTCACTTAGTATCCTGAGTCTTACAACATGGTTGGTGTTCAGAAAATGTAGGTCGAATATAAGAATGGATGGATAACGAATGAATGAAAGATGGAGACTCATCAGGGTCAGCTCCTGGGGAGACCTGGTGGCCCTGCTTGAAAAGCACGCTTAGTTCATCAGATATGCCTGTACTCTCTGCCCAAGGCTCCTCGCCCATGAATCGGGTTATGACAAGCCTTTTGCGAAGTGCCATGGGCAAGCCATGAGTTCGGCAAGGGTTTGTTTAGGATTTATGAACTGCCTCACCCGACGCTGAGTGCCGTGGGCCTGTGGAGCGCTGACGACAGTGGAGCCGCAGTCCCTGCCATCAGGGATCTTACGACTTAGCTGGTTTGGCCAGACGTAAGGGCGTGGAGTAGTGAAATAACGCAATCAGGTGACACGAGCCCAAGGAACAGCAAAGATGGTAAGCATTAGAGAAGTTCTGCGAAGAAAGCATAGATTTCTGCTCTATCCCTTGCTCGTGAGCAATGTACTTAACCTATTCTGAGCCTCCCTCTTCCGGTAGCATGACTGGGGTGATCAGGCCTGCTATGCCAGGTCCTTAAACAGAAGATTAAAACAGATAATGTAAATACTTACAATGCATTGCACAGTGCCTGGCACATGGTAGAAATTCTCGGGATGTTGGTTCTTATATAAGGACTCTCCAGTCACAGGGACAGAATCCCAGATGATTCCAACTTAAGAAAAAAAGAAGTGTGTGGGGAGATTTTTTTTGATGTGTTTATTTAACCCCAAGTGCAGCAACATGTAGGCTTCAGGCATAGCGGGATCCAGGAGCTCAATCAATGTCACTAGTGCTCTACCTGTATTTCCATTTCTCATGCAAGCCTTCTCTAGTGCTTTTCTAGGGTAAAAATAGCTGCCAGCAGCTGGAGTCCAGCTTAGCCTCAGAAAGATGAGCTCTCACCCCAGAAATTAGGAATAGAAAAGTCTCAGGGAGCACTCTGACTGGTCCAGCACAGCCCATCCAACCATTTCTCATCCAATGGCTGTGGCCAGGGTAATAAGATGATCTGGTTAGGGAGACCCGAGTTGTGTTCCCAGTCATAAGTTTGTGGGAACAGGAGGCGGGGAGGATGTTCAGTTCTATCCAAACCTCGTGGAATGACTTTCTGAGTGGAAAAGTGCTGCCTATCTCTTCTATATACTCAGGAAGAAATAAAAGACACAGCTGCATGCTTCTAGAAAAGAAAATAGGAGAGCTAGTATTTCTTGATGAAAGCAAAAAAATAGATTTCTACTGGATTAATATGCAAATACCACGTGGAAGAGTGTAAATTCCTTGGTCCCTGGACTCAGAACTGGTACTTGCGAGGCTAGGGTGAGGGAGCTGGAACTTTATGACCCTTGGGGAGCAGACACAGTGCTATGGTTATCCTTCCCCAAAAGCAGAAAGCAGGAAAACCCTCTTGAGTGGGATCAGGAGAGGCTGGGGGAGGTCAAAAGATGAGCTTTGGTTTGCAGGGAGACAGTGGCATGGAAGGGGGAGGGAAGCAGTTACTGAGCCTACCTGGCTGACCTCCTGGTCCTCACAGACCCTTCTGCAGGAGCCAGGGACCAGCTCTGGAGTCAGTGTGGACTGTAGCTGCAAGTAAATATTCTAGACACACATGCACTGAGCGGGGGCCTCCTGGAGCCCTTGGAGCTGCCTGTGGTTAGAGCAGCACAGAGGGTCGGTCCCCCAGCCACGATCGGCAGGAGGGGGCCCAGCCAGGCGGCCCCACGGCCTCTGCCCAGAGCTGTCAGCTGCTCTGAAATGCCGCAAAGCCTCCTTCCCTAACGTTCTGTTCTATTTTCTTGTCTTGAAAAATAAACAAAGCGTGGGGAGGGGGGATTGTTTACTTAACATCCTGTAACTGTGGCCTTGAGTAACCAAGCATTTAATGTCAGAGAGTGGGAGGGAGGGAAGGGGGGAGAAAGCGGGAAACAGAGATAAAGAACACAAGCACCAGCATAAAATTTGCCATCACGGTCGCCATTGCAAATCATTTATCATGCGCTTGTTTGCCAGGGCATATTTTTCTAAATTCAATCTAGGACGGGAGTCAGAGCAGGCCCCAGAGTCGGAATGCGCCAGTTCATATCCCAGCCTCCTCTGTAAACGCTGCAGTTGTGACAACGAGAGCAAGGGACGTCAAAGTCGCGGGGAGCACCCGGCGTACAGACTATCATCATCATTGACTTTATGGTGCCCTAGGCAGGATCGGCCCTCAGCAAGATCCCCACCTTTTTTGAGTTTTTATCAACTGGAATGTAGAAACACATTTTGGAGTTTCTACTTATCATGATATCTTCCAGGCTGAAAGAGACATCCTGTAATAGACTGAATTCTAAGAGGGCCCCCAATATTCCTACCCCTCCAATGCCCACACACCACCCCATACACTGTGTATAAACCCCTCCCTTTAAATGTGGGTGAGACTGATTTCAATGAGATGCCACTATGTGGTTTGGGGGCATATTACTTGGAAAAGGTGGAAGGATTTCGCAGCATCCTTGAGTTGGAGGTAACCAAAATGGAGCTTATCCTGGGTGGGCCTGGCTTAATCAGGTAAGCCCTTAAAAGCAGGACTAGGTCCTTCCTGAGGTTAGAGAGACACTCTTTTGCTGGCCCTGAAGAAGTAAAGCCTTCTTGTGAACTGCCTGTGGAGAGGACAGTCTGCAAGAAGTGAGGGCCTCAATCCTACAACCACAAGGACTTGACTTTTGCAAACAACCTCAAGGAACCTGGAAGAGAGACTCAAGCCTTAGGAAAGAACACAGCCAGGCTGACTCGGTGTACAGCCTTGATCACAACCTTGCAGAGGACCCAGCTAAGCTGCGGGGCTTCTGACCTACAGAAATGAGAGAAAGCTGTGTGTTGTTGGCAGTGAGTAAGTCTGTGATATTGTTATACAACAACAGAAAACAAATATACAGTCTATGTCTGCTTAAAGCCTTGTTGAATTCTGTTTTTAAACTGGGTGTGCCTGACTGCATGTGAGAGAGAAAGAGAAAGAAAAGATGGAATGATTCAAAACAGGGTCCCATTATTTTTATGTTATAATTGGCAATATGGAGTATCATTCAATCTACAAGTATTTACTGAGTATCTACTCACTTATGCAAGGCAATGGACCAAGAACTTAATCAGGATCAGAAAGCAAAACAGGAAATTTGTTACTGCTGCTTCCTAAGAGAATTAAAGAGGAAATGCTTCATGTTGAAATGTAAGTCTCCTTAAACCACTCTCATCAGAGCTTATGCTTGACAAGGATGAATTTCTTTGAGACAGTGAATGAACAATAAAATTAGTAGCAGTAATAGTAATAATAATGAGTGCTTAGTCGTTCAGTCATGTCAGACTCTCTGCGACCCCCATAGACTGTAGCCCACCAGGCTCTTCTGTCCATGGGGATTTGCCAGGCAAGAATAGTGGAATGGGTTGCCATGCCTTCCACCACAGCATCTTCCCAACCCAGGGATCAAACCCAGGTACCCTGCATTGCAGGCAGATTCTTTACCATCTGAGCTACCAGGAAAGCCCAGTAATAATAATAGGTAATGTTATTAAGTGCTTAGTATGCCCAAGCCACCCCAGTATTCTGGCCTGGAGAACCCCATGGATTATCTATGGGGTTGCAAAGAGTCGGACATGGCTGAGTGACTTTCACTTTCACACGATGCCTGAAGCCTCTTCCATTCCAATCCTTATAACACTAAGAGGTAAGAAGTTGGTATCTTTATTTGTTTATGTTATATGCAGAGTACATCATGAGAAACGCTGGGCTGGAAGAAGCACAAGCTGGAATCAAGATTGCTGGGAACCTGGGTGTTCTTTGGAAGGACTGATGCTGAAGCTGAAACTCCAGTACTTTGGCCACCTCATGCAAAGAGTTGACTCATGGAAAAGACTCTGATGCCGGGAGGGATTGAGGGCAGGAGGAGAGGGGGACGACAGAGGATGAGATGGCTGGATGGCATCACAGACTCGATGGACGTGAGTTTGAGTGAACTCTGGGAGTTGGTAATGAACAAGGAGGCCTGGCGTGCTGCAATTCATGGGGTCGCAAAGAGTCGGACATGACTGAGTGACTGAACTGACTGACTGAACTATAGAGGAACATACAGAGGAATAGAAAGGTAAATGACTGGCCCAAGGACTCACACAACTGGTAGAAAACAGCGCCAGAATTAACCCAGCTCTGTCTGGCAAATCCACGCAAACAAACTCTTGTTGATCCACTACTATCCTGTGGGATCATCAGTGGTGCTCATTGCTTCTTACCTCCTTCACCACCCACCTTCCAAAGGACTCCTCTCCCTTCTGTTTTACTGAGACACTGGTAGACCCTCATGTCTGTCTCCCTAGGTTTCCCCTAGAGACAGTAGAGAACAAGAAGAAAACTTAATTACCCAATAAACACACCCTCGGCATAGCTGGAAGACAGAGAATGCCTAAACTTCAAAATCACTGAAAGTTAAAAAAAAAAAAAAAAGAAAACAAAGTTCCCAGTGAGTGATCTTTCACATTCCTGCTTTACCACCACCAGGCTTGCTGTGAGCTCCACTGAGCTCAGAAAAGGCTGCAGGCAGAACTTCTCAGGGAGAAAAAGGGCCAAAGGGAGGGAAAGGCATCCTTGGGCCGTGGGGCAGGCCTGCAAGCCAGAAGAGGACTCAGAGAGCAGCAGGATCCCCCGACGCTTTCTTCACCAGAGGGAAGACTCAGCGTACGGAGGCGGATTAAGACTCTGACTCTTCAGTGACGGGGTTCCCCCGCCCCTGGCCACTCCTGTTCACCTCCCTTTTCCCCACCTCCACGGTCAGACAGCGACCAGGATTCTCTGTTTTCTGCCAGGGAAGATTCGAGGCTGTAAAATGGCAAGGGGACGGGCGCCTTTCGGGGGCTTTTGAGTCAAAAAGCCAGCTATTTGGATTTTCCCTTAGGGAATGGAGTGGACCATAGCAAAGGATTTGGGAGAAAACAGTAAGAGAAAGAGGAAAGATTCTCTCCTCCCCCTGCACCCTCCACCACCTCCCCCAGTCCAACCCCAACGACAAAAATGTGTTTTCCCTGAGGTGGTGAGAAGGGAGCCAGGGGAAACTGATGAGAGCTGAGGCCACACCGGGGCCCGAGAAGGACCCTGCATGCTGCTCCTTGCTCCTGATTTAGGCCTCAGGATTCTGGAGGGGATGGGGGGTGTAGGTTGGTCAGAGGATACCTGTGAGCATTTTCTAGGTAGAGCTGCCTCTGAACTGGAGGCAAGACCCCAAAAAAGAAGCGGAAAAGAAGCGGTCACATGGTGTCTCTAGTTTTATGGTCTCAGGGCTTCCCTGTGGCCCAGCACAGCGGTCCAGGGATTGCTACGCCCAGAAGTCGTGACAAAGTTGCCCTGAGCAGGGTGGAGCAGAGAGGGATGAGGGTCATCATTCTGCCAAACACGGTGATTGAGCTTCACAAGATAAATGTCTCCAGGAAGGGTAAAGTGAAAGTCGCTCAGTTGTGTCTGACTCTTTGCAACCCCATGGAATAGTCCATGGACATCTCCAGGCCAGAATACTGGAGTGGGTAGCCATCCCCTTCTCTAGGAGATCTTCCCAACCCAGGGATCAAACCCAGGTCTCCCGCATTGCAGGTGGATTCTTTACCAGCTGAGCCACCAGGGAAGGCCAAGGAAAGGTAAGCAGTGACTTAAACTGGCTGAGGAGTATCAGTCCAGCCCCTTGGTCCAGCCCAGTGGATGCCTGCATAGCCAGACAGCATCAGGGGACAAGTATGCCCCTCTGGATGCTTTGGTGGAAACCCTCAGGAAGGAAAGAAATGACTACAATAAAACCTTTCCCTCCTGGCTTAACGGGTTCGAGCCTGAAGTGGGGAAATCCAGCGGCCTTCCTGACCACAGTCTCCTTGTGAGAGACACAGAACGTGGATCTAGAGCACTGTTTGGGCAGCTGAAGTGGGGGAGGCGGCTGGCAGAGGCTGAGCCACGACGAGAAGGGGGTCCCAGGGCTCAGGGATTCTCAGGCTGATGAAACATCAGACCTGCTGCAGTGACATCAGCCCTTCCTTTCTGAGAAACAGCCAACAGCCAACACCCCTTCCCCTGTGATTGCCCAGCAGCCAGACTGGACACTACCGGAAGCCCAGGAGGGGTGGAGGACCAGGAGAGAGGCAGAGGTGAGTAGGAGATGGACGTGAAGAACTCGGGGAGTGGGGCGCTTTCCATTCACCCTGCTGGTTCCCAGAGGGCCCTCCAACTCAGGCTCCCAAGGGGACCAGGCTGCCCACATCCGGGGTGAAGTACAATCACCCCGAGGCCAGGGCACAGCTGGTCCCCAGCATCCCCTGGAACAGAGCCCCACACAAGTTGCCCCACGTGGGGTACTGATCACATCGTAAGACCATGTGCTTGTTTGCATGCCTGCCTCTCCCACCCCGAGGGATATCTTTCCTTTTCCTCTGTCTCTCCTTTTTCTAGAAAATCCAGCTCTTCCAACATGGACAGGAAGTATTTAGTGAATAAGTCACTTCACAAATGCCTAAACAACGTCTGGGACACGTCACCTCTGTTACCCCCACTGAACTCACCTGGTGAGTTACTTAATACAACCACTACCAGGAACAACAAGAACACATGCCCTGCCCCATAAAGAAAAAAAAAGAAACCAGCAGAAATGAGAACGTGCTGTGTAAAACAGGGAGCTCAACCCAGTGTTCTGTGACAACCTAGAAGGGTGGGATGGGGTGGGAGATGGGACGGGGGTTCAGAAGGGAAGGGCCACGTGTACACCTGTGGCTGATTCGTGTTGATGTGTGGTAGAGGCCAACACGATACTGAACAGCAATTGTCCTCCAATAACTGTATTTTGTTCTATACTTCTCAATATTGAACAATTATAATCTTTAATATTTAAAAGCACACACACAGTGGAAAAAGAGGAAGCAACCTGGGTGCAATTTGACAGTAACTGTCCTACTCTGGAGACTCCGGACTGCAGTGAGGGGTTTCAGAACTTTGCTTTGGCTTCTCTTTCAAAAATGACAGCACTGGAAAGGAGGGTAATCTGGAGATCCTAGCACCTGGTGACTCCAAGTGTGGTCCCTAGTCTGGAGGTATCAGCATCACCAGGGGGGCTTGTTGCAACTGCAGGATCTCAGGCCCCACCAGACCTGCTGAATCAGAGTCTGCATTTAACAAGAATACAGACTCAAGTTTGAGTAGCAAGGCCTTCCATTACAGAGAGAGACAGAGTTTGGACTGGGGAGACCAGTGAGGTGTTGCAACTAACTATGATTCAACAGCCAAAAGAAAACCGCAGAGACCGAGAGTACAACGTGTGACATCTGGTGCCAAAACCAGCCTGCCTGATCCCAGGGCGGCCCGAGAGAGATTTTACCATACAAACATTCAGAAGTGAACTAGAAGGCTGGCAGAACGTACCCACTTGCCACTTTCCCAGCAAAGCCTTAGCCACTACTCAGTGTCCCCAGGAGGCTTGTTTTAAGTCCTAACCTCCCTTCTAGACTCCTGCTTCTCAGGAGAAATTGACCATTTCCTACTTTATTCCCAGCACAAAATAGGAGCTCAATAATTGTGTGCTGAATAATGAAAGTGTTGTGCTAGCAGGCTTGGATCAATTAGTGACTGTAATTGAAGCTGAATGTAATTAATTATATAATTTGGGGCTGCTCAAGTTTAATTCTCCTAAAATTACATCATGGGAACGGGGCATGAGGAAGGGCTATGGATGAAAGGGGAGCAGATAAGCTTCCACACAGGTACAAGAGGTGTCCATGAACCTGGGTCCCTTATGGAAAATAAAAAGATCCACGTGTCTGCCTAACTAGGACGTTCTGATCCTGAATTCCATCTGAACACAGAGTCCAAAATCAAGGACTTCACCCCAGTGCCAGGGCCACGCAGCAGTGGGCACTCCCGGCAGCAGAGTCCACTCAATTTGAGGGCGTTAATCCTTGCCTTGAAACATCGCTCCCACTGCATGTTTCCCATTGTTCATTTCAAGTGAGGCTCCTCTCAACCATCGTGCTCAGAGGATGCTACAGCTAAAAAGGCCCTTTGGGGGACCTTTAGACCAGTGCTTATTTAGCCCAGTCAGACCTAATGCACCCTTTTTTACAACAAATATTTTGTAATGCCACTGACCATTCTGAAACAAAATCCGTAGAAACGATAATCTATCTATGCAGATATAAAATTAATCTATGTGCATACTTTTCAAAAGTCCGACTGATGCAGATACACTCAAATGCAGGCTCTGCCTTGCCATCAGTTACGTGCTTTCCCAAGACAGAGACCTCAAGAAAACCAAACCCAATCTATTCCTTAGGTCAAAAGCTCATTGGTTTTGCCAGCGACGGTCTAGTTCATACCACTGGTTTCTCTGTCTCAAATCTGAGGCAAATGTCTTCTTCCTGATGGTTGACACAGTTCGATCGTGAGATAAATGGCTTTCCACAAGTGGTAGTACTAGACTCGCGTCTCAGAACCTCACTCCTTCCCTCAGGACCTGTGAGCTGAGCATACTCTACGCACTAGTCATTGACAGTAGGGAGATGTAGCAAACCTGCCACATGGCGTATAAGAAGCATCCTGGGATTTCCCTGGTGGCTCAGTGGTAAAGAATCCACCTGCCAATGTGGGAGACAGGGTTCGATCCCTGGTCCGGGAAGATCCCACGTGCTGTGGAGCAACGAGGCCCGTGGGCCACAACTGTTGAGCCTGTGCTTTCGAGCCCAGGAACCACGGCTACTGAGCCCACGTGCCACAATTACTGAAGCCTGCGAGCCCAGGAGCCCATGCTCCACAATAAGAGAAGCCGCTGCAATGAGAAGCCTGTGCACCACAACTAGAGGAAAGCCCGCGCAGCAACGAAGACTCTGCACAGCCAGTGAGCAAACACATAAAATTATTTCTAGTAATTAACCTCCAATTAAAATAAATAAATTTATATTTTTAAAATTTTTTTAAAAAAGAATCATCCTTTTTCGAAGTCTCTAATTCATAAAATAGTATACACCACACAAAACTCAACATTAATATTCAACATTTCCCTCTGAAATTGATGGACCCTTATTGGGCTTCCCTAGGAGCTCAGCTGGCAAAGAATCCACCTGCAATTCAGGAGACCTCGGTTCAATTCCTGGGTCAGGAAGATCCACTGGAGAAGGGATAGGCTACCCACTCCAGTATTCTTAGGCTTCCCTGGTGGCTCAGCTGGTGAAGAATCCGCCTGCAATGCAGGAGACTTGGGTTCGATCCCTGGGTTGGGAAGATCCTCTGGAGAAGAGTAAGGCTACCCACTCCAGTACTCTAGGCTGGAGAATTCGCAAAGTGGTCGGACACGACTGAGCAACTTTCACTTTCACTTTAGTTATGAGATCAAGGTAACACAGTGCATAGCGATTGATTGTAATTAATGTCTTGAATATTTCTTTTTTTACTAGGACAGATACATATGAAGGAAAATGTCTTTAGGGGAAAATGGCTAAATATCGGTTATCTTTAAAGTTAGTGAAAGTAGGTATTCTAGGAAAAGATATCTTTAGGAATATAAAACAATTATTCAAAACTGCCTGTTAAAAAATACTCATGAGAAATATAAAATTAAGTCAAATACCTGTGCATGAATTGTTTTTTTTAATATTTAAAGTGAGGGGGAAAAAGGCAAGAAATAATAGGAAGGTTAAGTGGACCTGAAAACACTCAAAAATACTTAATTTGAGGTAAATTTGTCTTTGGGAGAACTGATGTTTGGGCAAACAGGATTTTGGTCATGTGACTGTAGGCCAGTTGGTTTTAGGTATACTGAACAGTAGCCAGTTTAGTGGGACATGAGGGAGGAAAGGAGACTAATGAGATAAGATCTGAAACAGGATGCTAGTGATAGCAAGCGAGAGAAGAGTTGGTGGATAAAAGACATACAAGAAGGTATGATTTATGGGGCATTTCTAAGAAGGTCAAGAGCCTGACTTCAAAGACTGGCTCCTGGCTTCCGGACCTGGGTGTCTGCCAGTGGCGCTATCCACTAAGACAGCGAGTGCAGACCCTTCGGTAAACACGAAATCTGGGGACATACTGGCCCCAAAGAGAAACGCAGAGATGGTCTCATCAAATTTTGCTTCCAGGTGGAGCTGCCGACTGGCATCACGGGTCCCCAAGAATTGTTGAAATCTTCTTCTCTCCTCCCAGACCACAGACTCGGCTCACCACTGACCCCACCAGCAGGTGTATCCTCCTTAAACAAAGTCAGGTGCTCTTGCAAAAGACACCCTAGTTCCTTAAAGGCAGGCAGCATGTCTGATTCGTTTTATCTCTCCACTTCCCTCCCCAATAAAAGGGTGTCGAAGGAATGCATGCGACATACACGAATTGAGGCATGAGTAAGTGGCCACGTGGTGACCAATGAAAGGCCAACCATGGCCTCCACTGTCCTGATGTCAAAGAGCATGCAAGAGACAAGAAGCATTCCTTGCCCTCCAAGGACTGCACAGGGCAGGTGGACAGTTGAATGCGGATGGCAGCAGCAGCATCATGAGAACTGGGAGGAGAAGGCAACTCAACTAGGGCAGCCGTCTCAGGAAGCTCCCTGCAGAAGGCAGGACTTGAGAGATGTCATGAAGATAGAAAGCAGAGTACTTTGCTCTGAATGTAAGGAAGAGCTGAGAGAGGCAGAGAACACCCAGAGCAAGACCATAGAGATGGGGTGAACTTGGTTATTCTATAAAATGTCAAGCTCAGCCTGTTTAGGAATCTCACCGCCCAGACAGGCAGAGAGAGGTGACAACCCTCACGTGCATTCTCACCTCACTCAACCAGGCTGTGATACAGGAATAGCAGAAGAGAGAAAAGCAGAAAAGCCTCTACACACACAGTCCCAGTTCCCAGATGTGTCCCTGGTTAGACACGGGCTCTGTGAACTGGCCAGCTCAGCTCAGGCCAACAGGGAACACCTCCACGAGACTGTCCTTATCTTAAATGCTCCCAGGATGTCTCTTTCAAGCTAATACTGTGATTAAAGAGAGAGCTCCTGCCAGCTCTCTGGGGGGGTAACCTGCGTGGGCAGCAACTAGCAGAATCGATAAGAGAAATTAAGCCTATTTCAGCCAAACAGCCAGTTTCTAAATACCCTATGGATCATCAGAAAATAGCCATGACAATTACAGAGAGTGTATCCAGCCAGCCAGAATGGCATGGCCTTTGTGTTGGTTTTGACCAGAAAATGACATATAAAGCAACCAATCAGAAGCCCTTACTCTCATTATCTCAACAACAGCAGGAACAAGAAGACCTTACTGTAATTTAACTGTTTACTCTTACTCAGCTCTCTGGAGAGTGTCCAGTCTATAATCATCTCTTTATTTCTATCCCTATAGATATCTCTATTGTTCTCCTCCAGACTTCCTCTGGGCTCTCTACACCTTCCAATCATGGGTCCAGGGCCCTTAAAGATAATAGCTGCAGTGATGAGGGCGCTTTTGGTTACTCAATTTCAAGATAGTCAACTTCAAGTAACACACAAAAAAGGGAGAGGCAGATGTATTGTTTCATGTCATGAAAAACCAAGGGTGGACCTGGCCTGTAAGAGTGGCGAGATCCAGGAGTTCAAAAGTAAAAGTCGCTCAGTCGTGTCTGACTCTTTGTGACCCCATGGACAGGCCATTCTCCAGGCCAAAATACTAGAGTATGTAGCCTTTCCCTTCTCCTGGGGATCTTCCCAACCCCAGGGATTGAACCCAGGTCTACGACATTGCGGGCAGATCCTTTACCAGCTGAGCCACCAGGGAAGCCCAAGAATACTGGAGTGGGTAGCCTATTCCTTCTCCAGTGTTTTCTTCTGACCCAGGAATCAAACTGGGGTCTCCTGCATTGCAGGCGGATTCTTTACCAACTGAGCTATCAGGGAAGCCTGGAGTTCAAAAGAGAGACATACAAGATAGTCACTGGAGCTTAGCAACCTGTAGAGAGATAGTCATACTTTCAGTATTAGCTGAAAGTCACAGGAATGCTCTTGGAGTAATGAACCCATACTGGAACTAAAGTCTGTGGCCAGAGAGATGGCCATCTGTCTACCCCCAAGGCTAATGGGAAATTCTAGATTGCATGCTTGCAGAAATGGATGTCACTGCAGGAGAAGGGAGTTCTGTTAAAGCTGCAAGGGATGCTGGATAAACTGTTCACTTACACCCTGTGTTATTTGTTAGTTTCTTAGTGTTGCTTTTCCCTGTCACTTTCACTGGCACTCTCTATTCACATCCATCACAGCCCTCCGAGAAGGGTAACCTGTGGACAACCACCCCATTTCACAGCAGGGGAAGCAGAGGCTCAGAGACCAAAGCAACCTGCCCAGTGATAACAGAATTAGAATGATGGGCCTGACCTCGGCTGCCTGGCTCAGTGGAGGCAACACTTGCCCCTGTCTGGAGAATATGGTCCAGGACAAAGGTAGGAAAGAGATCAGATCCTACTCTGGACACATCGTGCCATCTGATTATTATGAACACAAACTGTTATAAGTCAGAATTCTCTTATAACAAACTCATTCTAACATCCAGAATGTTTATGGTTTCTTTCCTAAACTCCCTGGTAGTCTTATCACTCTTACCTGAACACCAGGGGGTGGAAGGGGAGAGGAAGAAGTGGAAAAGGCGGAACTTCCTCTATGTTCCTACTTGTTTGTGTGAGTGCTTAGTTGCTAAGTTGTATCCTGCTCTTTGCGACTCCGAGGACTGAAGCCCACCAGGCTCTTCTGTCCATGGGATTCTCTGGGCAAGAATACTGGAGTGAGTTGCCATGCCTTCCTCCAGTGGACCTTCCCAACCCAGGGATTGAACCCACATCTCCTGCATGGGCATGCAGATTCTTTACCACTGAGCAACCTGGGAAGCCCATATTTCTACTTACTACGGGGCAAAATTGAACTCCATCAACGTCAACTGCCCTTAGAGGGATTTCCCTAGAAGGCGGTTCATCCCAGCACCCAGAGTTGCCCAAGAGGCCTGCTGCGACACCTCACTGGCTGAGTGAGCTCTGGGCCATACAGGCCCACCCTCTACAGAGAAATGACTCCTCCTGGGGTGCCACTGCCCAGCTGCACCCATTGCAGGAAGCACAGAAGCCCAGTTATGCAGAAGCTCACCAGCTCCAGACTGAGGAGGCTGCAGGAAGGCAGGATGGGTCCAACCTCTAGCAGGCTTGATGGATGCAGCCATCAAGAGTAAAATGGAAAGGCAGGAGCTGAGAACCCAGGCTCTGGCTACAGATTACCTCAGCTCAAAGCCTGGTTATGTCGGCTACTGCTTGTGTGCCTCCTGCAAGCAACCTAAACCTTCTATGCCTCAGTTTACTTACCTGTATAAAGGGGATAAGAGTGGCCCCTAGCCTTCATAAGATCACCATGTGCCTGAAAGGGGCACTACCCAGCATCCTGCAGAGACTACATGCCCAAATAAAACATCATGTTCTTCTTACCATCTCAAGATCACAAAATGGCTGCTAAAGTTCCAGACATCAAAACCACACACCAGTCTCCCCTGCTGTAATGAAAAGAAAGGGACAATACTAACAAACTATACCCTTATCAATATCTAAAGAAAAAAATTTCCCAAAATCCCTCCAAAAGATTCCTCTTCACTGGCCATGTCGTGTGCTGCAGAAGCTGGGAAACCAAGACCTCACTTTTTCGGCCTCTCAAGTAGAGGACAAGGTCGAGGAAAAGGGGTAAGAGAACAGGGTCTGCCACTGGGACTGATCATAAAAACAAATGACATTTACTGAGCACTTAATATGGTTTCTCTTCCCTAAGCACTTCTGCCAGTACATTGAATATATTACCTAACTTCATCCTCTCAGTGACCCCTAGGAGGTATGCATGATTATCCCCACTATTCAAATCTAGGATCTGAAGCCCAGAAAAGTTGTGTTAGTTGTCCGAGATCCCACAGACCAGAATCTGAACTCAGGCCAGCTGCAGAGTCCAGGCTCTTGAGCTGGAGGGCATAAGCTCTGTGACGGCAGCAGCCACCGTCAACAGATGTTTGTTGATACACTGATGTGAATATACTTATATTTGGCATGAAAGGGAGCAAGCACCCAGGGACCAGGGAAGAAGACCCACCACCTACATACAGACCTGGAACCCTGAGAGGGCAGGGCATAGCCAGAGCCCCTGAGCCAATTCATCAGCCCGGAAGGACTTCATGTCCCACCCAGTGTCACCTTGGAGGGAGGCAAGCCACGCTGCTGGCACGCCATTCTCCAGCCTTCCCTGTCTGTTATTACTCACCTAGAGAAGGTCACCATCGCTTCCATCATTCATGGCTCGGGCAGTCCGTTGTGGACGCGACACAGTCGGCCACGACCCTAGGAGAGACTCTGTCTCCCCCACAGGGCACTAGGCGGGGCTGCTAGGCCAGGCTGATGCAGAGGACACCACTCAGTGTGACTGACCGGAGGGCTTCGTGCCAACCTACCCTGAAGGTGAAGTCGCTCAGTCGTGTCCGACTCTTTGCGACCCCATGGACTGTAACCTACTAGGCTTCTCCATCCATGGGATTCTCCAGGCAAGAATACTGGAGTGGATTGCCATTTCCTTCTCCAGGGGATCTTCCCGACCCAGGGATCGAACCCGGGTCTCCCGCACTGGAGGCAGACGCTTTAACCTCTGAGCCACCAGGGAAGCCCATTTCTAGAGCTGCAAGTGCACTTGCAAACAAAATCACTAGTGCCAGGCCTGTCTCTTCCAGGGAGGGGTTTGGTGTTCATGTTTCTGATGTTACGTCCATCTGTCACTACGTTTGTGTGTCTGCTTACAGAGTTACCATGTGGTAAACATTCAAAGGACCCAGCCATTTCTCTTACCTTGTGTTGGTATATCTGCATATTTGAGGAGGGGGGGGGCAGGATTCCTGGGAGTCTTAATTTGGAAACAGTCAGGACCCCTCCTTAATCTTAAAGAGGCTCTGGCTAACACCCACCTGTGGAGACATTTATAAGTTGCAATTTTTTTCTTTCTCCAAAAGACACCTGGAAGGTACAGCCTAATGCAGGCTCCCTACCCTGGCCGCAGAGGTTTAAAGAACAAGACCAGCACATCTCCCCTGGTGATGTGATGTTTTCCAGATGTGGCATGATGAGGGGGCGCTCCTCCTTTGTGATTTTCTTCCTCAAACCCATAACCCCATTCTCATCACAAGAATATGTCCAGCTGAACTTGAGAGATGATCTACAAGTCAGAAAGAAAAACACCAACACAGTATATTAACGCATATATATGGAAATTAGAAAGATGGTAACGATGACCCTATATGTGAGATAACAAAAGAGACACAGATATAAAGAACAGACTTTTAGACTCTGCAGGAGAAGGCAAGGGCGGGATGATTTGAGAGAACAGCATTGAAACATGCATATTACCATAGATGAAATAGATCACCAGTCCAGGTTCAATGCATGGGACAGGGTGCTCAGTGCTGGTGCACTGGGATGACCCTGAGGGATGGGATGGGGAGGGAGGTGGGAGGGGGGTTCAGGATGGGGGACACACGTACACCTGTGGCTGATTCATGTCAATGTATGGCACGAACCACTACAACATTGTAAAGTAATTAGCCTCCAATTAAAATAAATATTTACATTTAAAAAATTATTCGACCAGTACTCTTCCAAAGTGTCACAGTTGTGAAAAACAAGGGACATTTAAGGAAGTATCCCAGAGCAGGGACTAAGGAGATGTGACTACTGAATGTAAACATCATCCTAGACTGGCTCCTGGGACACGGAGAGGACTTGAGCGAGATCAGTTCAGTTCAGTCCAGTTGAGTCGCTCACTTGTGTCCGACTCTCTGCGACCCCATGAATCGCAGCACGCCAGGCCTCCCTGTTCATCACCAACTCCCGGAGTTCACTCAGACTCACGTCCATCGAGGCCGTGATGCCATCCAGCCATCTCATCCTCTGTCGTCCCCTCTTCCTCCTGCCCCCAATCCCTCCCAGCTTCAGAGTCCCTTCCAATGAGTCAACTCTTCGCATCAGGTGGCCAAAGTACTGGAGTTTCAACTTTAGCATCAGTCCTTCCAAAGAACACCCAGGACTGATCTCCTTCAGAATGGACTGGTTGGATCTCCTTGCAGTCCAAGGGACTCTCAAGAGTCTTCTCCAACANTTATTGATATTTCTCCCAGAAATCTTGATTCCAGCTTGTGCTTATTCCAGCCCAGCGTTTCTCATGATGTACTCTGCATATAAGTGAAATAAGCAGGGTGACAATATACAGCCTTGACATATTCCTTTTCCTATTTGGAACCAGTCAGTTGTTCCATGTCCAGTTCTAACTGTTGCTTCCTGACCTGCATATAAGTTTCTCAAGAGGCAGGTTAGATAGTCTGGTATTCCCATATCTTGAAGAATTTTCCACAGTTTACTGTGATCCACACAAAGGCTTTGGCATCATCAATAAAGCAGAAATAGATGTTTTTCTGGAACTCTCTTGCTTTTTCGATGATCCAGCGGATGTTGGCTAATTTGATCTCTGGTTCCTCTGCCTTTTCTAAAACCAGCTTGAACATCTGGAAGTTCACGGATCACGTATTGCTGAAGCCTGGCTTGGAGAATTTTGAGCATTACTTTACTAGCGTGTGAGATGAGTGCAATTGTGTGGTAGTTTGAGCATTCTTTGGCATTGCCTTTCTTTGGGATTGGAATGAAAACGGACCTTTTCCAGTCCTATGGCCACTGCTGAGTTTTCCAAATTTGCTGGCATATTGAGTGCAGCACTTTCACAGCATCATCTTTCAGGATTTGAAAGAGCTCAACTGGAATTCCATCACCTCCACTAGCTTTGTTCATAGTGATGCTTTCCACTTGACTTCACATTCCAGATGTCTGACTCTAGGTGAGTGATCATACCATTGTGATTATCTTGGTCGTGAAGATCTTTTTTGTACAGTTCTTCTGTGTATTCTTGCCACCTCTTCTTAATATCTTCAGCAAGATCAGAATAGTTCAATTGATGGTATTGTACTAAAGTTAATGCGGAGTGTTAATAAGGTACTATGGTTATGTAAGGTATTAAGATTAGCAAGAGCTAGGTGAAGGCTACATGGGGGACCTTCTGCGTACTATCTTTACAACTCTACTGTAAACCTAAAGTTATTTCAAAATAAAAAGGCTTTTAGAAAACTGTTTCAAATGCCTGACCCTCATTCGAAGCAATTTAATCAGGATCTTGGGCATTCAGCGCTCTCCCTGTGACCCAGATGTGCAGGTTGAGCTAAGAACCACAGGCCAGAGACTTCAGCTGTGAGCGTGTGCATCAGAACTCCCTGGAGGGTTTAGTAGAACAGACCGTTGGGTCCTGTCCCAGAGTCTCTGCTTTGGCACATCCAGAGTGGGGTCTGAAATTTGCCTGTCTAAATGGCTCCCTGGTTACACTGATGCTGCCGGTCCTAGGACCACACCTTCAGAACTGCTGATCAGAACCTGGCGTCTCAAAGCGTGGTCCTCAGATGCACAGCATCAGCACCGCCTGGGAGCTGGTGAGAAATGCAGAATCTCAGGCCCCATGCAGACCCACAGGAGCAGAATCTGTGTTTCAACATGAGCCCAGGTTATTTATTTAAACAGAGAAGTTCGAAAAGCACTGCTCAGGGAGAAGGGATGAGGAAGTGGGAGCTGAAATGTTGGGGTTCACAGGGTTATTGGTACCCATCACCTCACCACTTCACCAGTGTGGCCTTCCCTTTATACGCGGGAATGAGAAAAATCAGGAAGAAACATTGGAGGCTCTTTGCTAAAGAGTCAATTAAGCCAAAAGCATAACTGGGTAGAAAAGAGTGTTTTCTGTCCCCAGCAGGGCTGGCCAGGGGCACGGTGACCTGGCCGAGAGGGGAGCTGGCTGAGGCCACCCTCAGTAAACCGGGCCAGAAAGCCCGGGCTGCAGAACAGACATCACAGCCTAAGGGTTAATATTTCCTCTGCTGGGAGCTGACCTCGCCCTGCCTTTGGAAAAGCAGAGAGCAGCTTTGTAATAGGCTCCACCTCACAGGAAGGAAGGAGTCAGGCGGGGAGGGAAGGAGGTGATGGCAGAGCCTTTCTGAACAAATGAGTTTTTATAAAAGTTTGCAGACTTAAGGCTTAGGAGGGGCTTCCCTGGTGGCTCAGATGTAAACAACCTGCCTGCGATGCAGGAGAGCTGGGTTGGACCCCTGGATTGGGAAAATCCCCTGGAAAAGGGAATGGCAACCACTCCAGTATTCCTGGCTGGAGAATCCCATGAACACAGGGGCCTGGTGGACTACAGTCCATGGAGCTGAAAAGAGACACGACTAAGCGATGAACATTTTCACCTCCAAGGCTTAGGAGATGGGGCCTCCCCAGTCCCCCTTGGCCAGTTGCAAACCACAGTGGCACCAGATTGCTTGGCATTCAAGGTCTCTCATTAAATATAGCCCCTGCCTTCCACCCCCGCCAACCCAGCCTGGCAAACCAGCAGGCCAGGCTGCCAGGAACCCTCTGCAACTTTGCTCACCCTGTCTATTCAGATCTCAGCAGACGCCAGTTCCTGACTCAGACCTGAGCTCCGCCAGGCCACATCCTAAGATCACTGAAGCCCCAAGTGTCCCTGGGCAAGGCCCAATCTCCCCTCTCACCTCTGCTTACACTGAGTGTGTTAGTCACTCAGTCGTGTCTGACTCTTTGCGACCCCATGGACTGTAGCCCGCCAGGCTCCTCTGCCCATGGGATTCCCCAGGCAAGAATACTGGAGTGGGTTGCCATTCCCATCTCCAGGGGATCTTCCCAACCCAGGGATCGAACCTAGGTCTCCTGCACTGCAGGCAGATTCTTTACCAGCTGAGACACCAGGGAAGCCAGCTAGTGTAAAACAAAAGGGCTCAAAACTAAAGTAACTGAATGCTAAAATATTAGAAATTATACAGATGATAGCTCACTATCACAAACATCTAGCAGGGAGATGGAGGTAATATTGCCAGTTAGGTGACTGAAGCAATTTGTGCTTTTTCTTAAGTCTTTATCTGTCCTCTGTCATTTAAGAGGTGGATCTTCATGACTGTCTCAATTTATTACGGTCTGCTTACATGGAGGGTAGTCCCAAACCTCCCAAGGGCTGTCCCTGAGGATCTGTGTCTCCTGAAGCCACCTTCATTTTCTGAGATGTCACTAGAAGTCAGCATTCTCACAGCT